>JANRGW010004994.1:27620-45019 GCA_024733675.1 Psilopsiagon aymara | reverse complement strand
TCTCAGGCCACAAGTCAAAACCACAGTGCTGCACCAGCTACCAAGAAGGGGAAAAATGACTGCTACTGCTGAACCCATGACACCGTAACTACAAGAATTCTGCTTAAAATCTACCCCCACAAATGACTTAAATCCAGTTAGTTCTATGTGAGCCGGCCACACTCCATCAACCTAGTGAGCAGCAGAATCCAAATTTTATAACATATTTTTCTGCCTTTTTTCTAAGTTTCTCTGGCTAGAACAAGTCTCCCTTTTGAGAAAGAAGGTGGTTAGCCAAGACTATTTTAGCATCTATTTTATAAATGACATAAAATTTTTTCTATGCCAAAATCAGAAGTTTGTCCAGAACAATGTAAAACGTGTTTGTGCTAGCTACATTATAGTGTCTAAAAGGCTTGGACCTACCAAGAAATGTGTGTCTTATATGCTGCTTCATAGTGACTGGTGAGTCCACAGGAATATCAGAGAAGCTGAACTGTTAGAGCTTTTGTCCTGAGAGAATGAACAAGGGAAATGTACCATCAAAAGCATGGATAATTAAAATATTTTGGGGGTCAAAACTGACCTCTTTTGAGGAATATATAAACACACTAAGTCATAACTGTTCTTTAAATAGGGAGATCCGAGTCATTTGTGGAGAAAAAAACACCCAGTTCTGTGAAGTTTTAGTCCATTAAACACAGGGGGGTTTATATCATAATATAAATACTTTAGAGCAATTAATTGTTGGTACCCTGTTGTGCTGAGAAAGTATAATCTTAGCTCTCACACCAAGCTCAGTATAATGAGAAAACATTCAAAATACAGATATAACTTACAATGTAACTAAAATAAAAAGAATGGCAAGAACATCATAAGTAACATGAGTGAATAAGGGCAATTCTTTTGCATAAGATGAGAACTAAGGAACATTCAGTGGAACTGCTGAGTGCCAGATTTTAAGCAAACGGAAGGAAGTACTTCTCAATGTAATATATAATTATGCTGTGGAATCCATGGCCAGAGGACTTTGTAAATGCCAAAACTATAAATACATGGTCGATGGGTCCGTAAGGGGCTATTAAAACACTAGATGAAACCCCCAGTTCAGGAAGTCCCTAAATTACTGACAGTCAGAAGCTGGGAGAGCATACCAGGGGAAGGGTCATTTTATTCTTGTGCTCTAAACATCCATCTAGTGGCCCTTGTCAGAGGCAGGACACTGGGCTAGAACAGCTGTAGGTTTGCTTAGGTATGACAGGCCTTACACGCTCTTGATGCAGAAGCACACATAGGAAAGCAGGCTGGCTCATCTCAGGTCAAGGAAAAAATAAATAGCAAGAAGCTTGGCATGCTTGTGGCCTGGCATGCATCATTTAGAAAAAGCAAAACTTGTAAGGACTGTACAGAACTGTAAATGAAAGTGTACACACAGGGTTCTCAGTCATTCAAAGTCAGGGTAGGTTAAACTGAAGGAGGAGATCATCGTCTCATTAACTCAGAGAAACCCCTTTAAGTTAATGGCATAAGCTGCTCATGGAAGTCCTGCAGAAACATCCAGATAAAATCAATTCAAATGAAAGGTGGAAGTAGAATATCAAGTGATATACTGGATGGCTACACAGTTTTAGGATTCAAATCAGGACATAAGATTGATAAATATATTTTATCTTAAGCATACACTACGGAAAAAGCATCAAGCCAGTATATGGCCCTTAAATGTTCTGCATTATATCATAGAATAATTTTGAATTTCGTAGTGTTCAAAAATCACACTTTCTAGAGATATTCCTTCAAGTATATCCAATGTCTAGCACCACTTTTGTCATCACGTTTTCTATATAATAGTGCAGTGCTCTGCACAGTATCTTCATATGATATATCATTTTTAATGTGTTAATAATGGTCATTTACAAGTAATCTAATGCCAACAGCACTGTGTGAATAAATGAACCCTGAATCTGACGTCACATGCCATGAAAACAGTAACTTGTATTCTAGCTGGAACATAAGGCAGACAAGTATGTGCATTAGTCTACAATATAAACCAGTTGGTCATTGAAATAAGAAATGTTTATTTGGAAAAGAAGATATGAAAAGGCATTTTTAAGATTGTATGGCAGATTAGAGGTTATACATTTTTCAAACAACCACAAATAATTCATTCACCATTAGTAATTGCAGTTGCTGTTATTTCAGGACCGACCCAAAATAACAGGTATGTAATAAACATAGAACTTACTTAACTTTTTCTGTGGTATGTTAGAAATCTTTTTCCTGCATTAAATTGGTGCATATGATTCTTTCACTTGTAAACTTTTGGTATTACCCCTAAGTAAATTATGTCTAGTGGTTTCTACACTGTCTAATTAAAAAGCTATTAAAGTCCGCTTGACTTCTCACAACTCAACCCCTTTTGAAAGCTGAGATTTTAACTCTGCATTTTCAAAGTTTTCAGGTTTCTACCTTACAGAAATCTCTTCTTCATGGGACTGGTGAGCCCCGTAGTGCAGTTATACAGGAGTAACAGTAGTCAGAGTGGAAAAATGAAAGTTTAACACTAAGTTCACTTAAAAAGTGGATGTAAAACTTTATTATAAGAGTTCTCTTGAGGCTTTACCAAAAGAAGGTCTATTTGATAGGAAGAAGTCTTTGAGGTGATTTGGAAACATGCAAGGCTTTCAACAACTTTCAGGACTCTATCCCAAACTGTTTCATAATCCAGGACTTAAGCAGACAATCTAACATTAATGACTAGCAATTAGTCCCTTGTCTCCACACTAGATAGACTTAGTTCTTTCATATTTTATATTTTTGATCATACTGAGGGTCTATGTTTCCAAGTAAGTGTAAGTCCAGACCTTCTGCAGACACACTGACTGCCACTGCAGTTTCAGAACAGGGACTTCTGAAACAAACAGTTCATGGTTTCCAAGGAAGCTCACTGCTTATGCTTGAAATATCTGGGAAATATGGAGTTGTAAAAACTATGCTAGAAAAAATTAGTTTCACCCCAAACATATATAACCCCATCTCAGACTTCACTGGCAAAACATTAAATAAATGTCAGAGCAAAATACTGATCATAGGCTCTAGACAAAATGCAAACCACAGCCAAAGGGCTAGATCTGTGCTAGAAACAGAAATATTCACAAAGAATGGTCTCACAATAAACTTAATCTTTATTCTAATCTGGCTGTCTCATAGTTGTTCTTTTTGTGCCTTTTCTGTCTTTGTCTCTAATATTAGTTTCTTTGACTGCCTTCCAAATTTTATCCCTCCTATGCTGTCTTTTGCTCCTCCACTCATTCTCAAGTGGTTTTACCATCCTCTTGAACATAACTACATTCCCAGCACACAATTTCTATTTATTCCCACATCGTCACAAATTCTTTTCTGCATCCAGCCTCTGAAAGACCTGCATTTGTAAGGACATTTCTGCTTTGAAAATGGAGTGTGGAACAAATCAGAGAGATTCTGTCTTTTCTCTGTTTCAGTCTTACCTGCTCTTTTCTTTGTGGTGCCATTTTGCTAATACTTATAAATAGCCACACAATACAAACATAGAGAAAGTATAGGAAGTGAGGTTCTGTAAATTTACAAAGAATCAGCTTCTTAGTTGACAACTCCTTTGCATTTGGACCTGCAGCTAAGAACAACTTAATGAAGCTATCTGCCTTTAACTACCAATTTCTGCATCTACATCAGCTATATCAGCAGTAGTCTGAATTTAATAAAAAGCTCATAGATCCAAGTTGGCAAGGTTAATTATGTGTGCATTCATGATGATGTTATTGGTGGAAAACCTGTACTCTTAACGGACAAGACTAATGATACTGTGAATTAACGCAGGAGCAGATACTGCTCCCTGTAAAGTCCAAAAAATATTTGTTTCCTACATTTACTCCTCCTGTTGTAACATAATGCAAAGGACTGTTTTTAAAAATGGTGACTGTAAATGGGTTTGGATGTCATATCAAATTAGGTTTTCCGTTCAGTTGTAGTATCATTATATCATTACAATTTCTAAGCTGGAAGTTTAGATTGGATATGAGGAAGAAATTCTTTACTGTAAGCGTGGTGAGGCACTGGAATGGGTTGCCCAGGTAAGTTGTGAATGCTCCATTGCTGGTAGTGCTCAAGGTCAGGTTGGACACAGCCTTGGGTGATATGGTTTAGTGGGAGGTGTCCCTGCCCATGGCAGGGGGGTTGGAACTAGATGATCTTAATGTCCTTTCCAACCCTAACTATTCTATGATTCTATGATTACATGAGAATATGTGTTTCTGCCTACCAGGTCCAAGAAATAGAATTCTTACAGACTTTGCTTCAGTTTGAACTGCAAATGAGCACTACAAAACCACACAGCAAAAAAGATGAAAGAAAAAAAATCTATTGTGCTTTGCAATTCCATGTTCTTTTCACAGATTTGTTTGATTAGAAAGCAACAGGGGTTATTTTTCAGTTCGTTACTTTATCTAATTGTCATCTGCAGAAACTGAATAGTGTGCCGAGGCCACAGAGAGTTCAAGCGACTCATCTTTTGATTTCAGTGAAATTTTAGTCTCAGATGTTGCACTGCTTGTGAGGCTTTGCCTAGGGTATAGGGAAATGTTGGAAAACTGCTGGTCAAGTCACTGCTAATGCCAGTTCTCATATCCAGTACTCCCACAATTTGCTATCCCTGCTTAATAGGAGTTTTATCTCATTGGACTTCTCTGAGTGGAAATGTTAGAAATTTGTACCTATTCTTGTTACAGATCCCACATCCTCCTTCCTGGGTTCATTGTCAGTAATTGATTCCTCAGTTTCTCTAGTGTAAGCATTTCAGTTTTGACTTTCCAAGCACCTTCCAGCAAGTTTTTAGGTACTGTAAAACAGGGGCTGCCTAAGAGTTTTTTTGTGGGCTCTTTTATAAAATTAGATGTTTTGCAGAGTTGGCTGTCACACTTTTGTTGAAAGAGTTTCACAGGAACGGGAACTCTTTCCTCAGCAGCAGTCCCAGCTTCACAGCAGAGCAGCTGGCAAAGCACGTACTCAAATGCTGATAGCTGACATGCCACCTTACTTTGCCCCAGTTGGAATGTGGATATCATCAGTGGTCTCCCACCTCCTTGACAAATACAGCAGCCAGAATTCAGCACCTTTCCTTTGGACCTTTTCTGGTTTTTATATATATTTAGGTATTAATTTGGAGTGGGTAGAGGCAACAAGGGAGAGTCAACTGAATTTCATGGTCCACAGTCAGAGGACTCAAGTGGGATATGGGAGAC
The DNA here is from genome assembly GCA_024733675.1 of Psilopsiagon aymara. Taxonomy (NCBI): domain Eukaryota; kingdom Metazoa; phylum Chordata; class Aves; order Psittaciformes; family Psittacidae; genus Psilopsiagon; species Psilopsiagon aymara. Next base: position 39,767 of record JANRGW010004994.1, on the reverse strand, counting down.
CCGTATTCAAGTTGTATGGATTAAAGTAGCTTTTCCCACACTGTGAATGCATGAGCTCAGTGTCTGTGCCAATAACTATAACATACTTTCTAATTTATTTTCTAATGTCAAGAGTACACGGTACATGTTATTTTTTCTTTTGACAGTTTGGCTGGTAATTTCTTTCTCTTTTATGGATTTCAAAGACAACTTTTTGCTTTTCATTTTCAAGTGTTGCGCATGTCTGAGTTGACATCAAATACCTTTGGACAGGCTACAGATGTTTAGAGATGCCAGCCAGTCCAACTACTAAGGATTGTCTGAGCAACACCAGGCCTTTTGACAGGTCCTGTTGTTATGCCACTGTGGCTGCTGTTGCTTCTACTTAAGATGGATGTGGTGAGAGGTTAACTTTGCACACTTTAATCTGAATGAAAAGTATTGGGATTATCCATTAATTTAAAGAACAATGAAGAGTAGGCAAACTGGGAAACTTTTCAACATTGAAGTGTCATGTAATTTCTGGTTGTTTATTATTGTTCTTTTAAACATAACACTACAGTGTTTATGAGAATCTATTTATTTGGTAGCTTCACTGCTATTTAACAAAAAATGGGTTTACATTGCTGCCAGCTTTTCTCTCCATTACTTTTTCAGACATGTTCTCTCTAAACCATAAGTACCAGGTTTTCTTCTCTCCCCTTACTCCCCCTTCCTCTTTGCCCAGAAAAAAGTCTCATGTTTCTGGTCAGAGTGCTTTCACATAGCAACTTTCGCTCACGGGAAAAAGTTTCACAGAAAACTATTTCCCAGTAAGATTCTTTTACAAAGAAACTCAGCACATGCTGCTCTTATTTAGTACCTTCCACACAACATACTCTGAACTGCTTTTTAAGAGCAGACATACTGTATGAACTTGCTACATTTTTACACCTGAAAAATTTTTACAGCCTGCTCTGCTGGGACTAGAATCTAGTGCAGGATGATCAGGTTGTAGCAATGAGTCACAGAACAGATTCTAGCAATTCATCAAACAGCTCTAGGCAGTTCCAGATATTGGGTTCTCTCTTTCCTACCGGAAGGAATAACAAATTCTAACTGCAGCAATCAAAGGTGAGCCTATATCTATATGCCATCAAATTCAGATTAATTTACTTTTTACCCACTCCTACTACATCTTACATGTAGATTCATAAAGAAGTTGGTTAGTAGCTTAACCTTGTGAAATTTCCTGGAAATGTTGCTGAACAAATGAAGGTGCTCCCATCAAATGCTTATGGATACTTCTAGTTTTTTCTCACATCATACTTTTCTCCAAGAAACATAGGAACTTCTGCGCTGAATTATTCTAATGGTCCATGGAGAATAGCGTTCTCTTTAGTAAGATGGGTTTCTGTGTCAGAAACTTCAGAGAACAGTGCAATATTAAAGAAGTGTGGAATAACCTGCCACCAGGGTTGGTTTCTTTCACCCAGCAACAAAATAGGCAGGTAATTTATGTTACATGAGAGCTGTTATATGGGAGCTGTTTCCCATGTGTTTAAAAGAAACATGGTCATCACTCTAAGTTGTAACATTTTTTCTAAGCTCCTAGCCAGGGCAAGAAATTTTTAGATGCTGCAGACACTCTGCCCAAATCCATCCCGAGCTCTAGGCTTTGCTCACAGATCATTTCTTAGAATATATCTTGCACATCTCAGCTACAAACCCAGATCTACTTAACCAAGGCCTTGCAACATCATAAATCCAAAGCAAATGAGATTTGAAGCCTCTGAGCTGAATTGACATATTGCCAACTATATAACAAGCCTTCAAAGAATACAGGAAAGCTTCAGATTTTAGCTGTCTTTAGGACAGTAATAGTTACATATAAGTAATAGTTATGTAGACATTTCAATCTTCATCTATTTATTTTCTTAAGAACACTCTAGCATGCAGTTGTGCAGAGAAAGTCTTGAAAGTGTGTACCATTAGGCCTCAATCTATAAGAAGATTTCTTAAAGAAATGAAAGTGAATTATTTCTTAAAATCTCAGTAACTTACATAGCCTTCAACATGGGTTTGCCTATTAGACAATGCAAGGTTAAAACTGTGTTTTTCTGGCATGTTTTTTTTAGCTACAGCTACAGTTTCTAAACGTTTGGATTGATGCTATTTGGTAGATGAAATTTTTTTTTTACCATAGGAAGAATAACTTTCACTGCATCATTTACCTCCTTGGCCTGTCTAAGCATATGAAACCACAAAAACATAGGTCTTTCCCTTTGTACAGACAAGAGTTACTTACACCAGTTCTCATCCCTGACTGAAGGAAAAATCTTGCTTTTTACACCAAAAAGAAAATGTTACCTCTTTATCATTCGCTGGGTTTTTGTATCTGTCTTGTCTTTCATACCATATTGCCCACTTCCTTTTCCAGTTGCACAGTTCTAATCTCTTGTGATATTTAAATAAGGAAAGCATTCCATTCTTCTAATCTATGAATATCTTCTACTAAAAGAAATTTCACTTTTCCCTGTTGTATGAAAGGAACACACTGTACCAATTAAAGGGTTTTCTATGAAGAAATCTAATTATAAAAACACAAGGCCTGATTCAAAGCCTATTTTAGTCCATGGAAAGACTTCTGTTGACTTCTTTGGGCTCAAGTCCATATTTAGCAATGGTTAAATTGAATAAGTAACGAGCTTATTTTCATTTAACAAACAATTCAAGGGTATGTTGAATGCAAAAATGTATTTACATTGTCTTGACATCTTCCATTAAAGCATACAAATTGACCACTTCTGAAATATAATATAGTACTAGAGCAAAAAAGTTCAAATGAAGTAAGTATCAGTGACAAAAAGTTCGTATTCCTCATATGTGGGACTCCTTTAACAGATCTGTCCTGTATATTCATACAGCAGTTTGAATTTTACAGAAAACATATGGAATGAGGAAATTATTTTCTACTGTGAGCATCACATGATGGAGATGTAAAACGTGCTTTCTGGAACATGAGCATTCTTCACATAAACTACCTTAAAATTCCTCGTCCAATGACTTTCTATGTCCATATTTCTACAGTAGTTCCCGGTCAAATTGTCACAGGCTAATTTCTGTTACTAGTGGCCACTTCTGCAGCCTTGAAAGCTGCATCCATCAAGAGGCTCAAACACAGAAGTTAGAGTAAACTTTTTTTCCCCCCTCTCTGCACTAACACTAGGATAGTGGAAGCAGTGGGATTTTCTCCTTTTCTGAGTTGCCTGCTGTCTGAAAGACTCAGCAGGTTAGCAAGCGGAGCTGGCAGAGAAAGGACTTTCATCAGTAACACAAATTACACCTTCCTAGATCCAGCCTCTGTGCCTGAGACAGCTTCCTGTGCAAAACAAAAGCCTCTGTGTGTAAATTCCCCCTTCACACACTTTCTTTCTCCACTATATGAATTCAACCTGGCTGGTAAAATGCCAGAGCTACCAGCTGAATAACTCAATAGAGGAGTTTGCTTTGAGGCAAGGCACAGGGCCTGTGGCTCCAGCCTATCTTAGCTGCAGGAGCTGGAAATAAACCACAAATACTGCAGAGCTTACTCCATTTTCTCTTGCAGTAGAAAGAGTTATATTTGCAGAATTTTGGCCTTGACATGAATGGGATAAGAAACTTTCCAACCTTTTTTTTTAAAATATCAAAAAGCAGTTGACTAATCATTACAGCAACTAAAGACTGTTGAGGTGAAGCCAGCTATGAAACATGCATGTAGATTTTGAATGCCAGCCAAAACAATTTTTAAAGAACTTTCTTAACTCATGCAGCCTATTAGATAAAACAGTGACTTTGCTTTGGGTATGTCCCGCATGCAAGCAGAGCATATGCCATTTCAAAGTGGAGATGAGCTTGAAGGAGAAAACTGGGTCTAAATTTCTGAGGAGAACTTTGCATCTTGGGTTCACTCTTTCACAACATACATATTAATGTCAATTTATCAATCCACACACTTATAGCTGGCTAAATTTGTCTTCCCACAACTTTAGTTAACTATCCAACTTCTTTCTGGGCATTGTTAACTTCCTATTCATATCAGAGATAGATCTCCAGAAAGCAAAATCCATTCAAAAGGCAGTTTGCATCATAGGACATTCTCAGCAGTAAAATTTTAGCAAGCTGAATGGTTTATGTTAAGAATTGTGCATCCAAAACACCTTATGAAGTAAGTATGAGTGGCAAAATACCCATTTCCTATGATAATATTGAAACCTCATAAGGAGTCACTAGCATAACAGGTCTTGACTGAAGTTTCTACAAATTACGTCCATGTACATAATAACATAAATATCTTAGACTTTGATTAGATGTGTGCATGAAATTCACTGTAATCATTATACTATTCATAAAAAAGGAAGCCAGCAAAGCTAAATGGAAATAATCACTAAATATGTAATATCTGGGGATATTTTCAGTATTTGATCAATGCAGAACAGTTCTACTGACTGATACTACAGATGCAGGGAAGTGATCATTTCCCTGTACTCAGCACTGGTGAGGACACACCTCAAATACTGTGTTCAGTTCCGGTCTTCTCACTACAAGAAAGACATTGAGGTGCTTGGACTGTGTCCAGAGAAGGGCATCAAAGCTGGTGAAGGGTCTGGACCACAAGTCTTATGAGGAGTGGCTGGGGGAACTGGGGTTGTATAGTTTGGAGAAAAGGAGGCTGAAGGGAGACCTTACCACTCTCTACAACTACCTGAACGGAATCTGTAGTGAGGTCGGTGTTGGTCTCTTTTCTCAAGCAACAAGTGATAGGACAAGACAAAATGGCTTCAAGTTGTTCCAGGGAAGGTTTAGATTGGATGTTAAGAAAATTTCTTCACCGAAAGAGTTGTCAAGCATTGGAACAGCTGCCCAGGGAAGTGGTGGATTCATCATTCATGGAGGTATTCAAAAGAGATGTAAGGGTGGTGAGGCGCTGGAATGAAAGTGAAGAATGCTCCATCGCTGGCAGTGTTCAAGGCCAGGTTGGACAGAGCCTTGGGTGATATGGTTTAGTGGGATGTGTCCCTGACCACGGCAGGGGGGTTGGAACTAGATGATCTTAAGGTCCTTTCCAACCCTAACTATTCTGTGATTCTATGATTCTATGTGTTACTCAGGGACACAGTATAGTGGTAGCCTTCGCAGTTTTGGAATTAGGGTTGGACCTCATGACCTTAAAGGTCATTTCCAACCTAAATGATTCTATAATTCTATGATTTTATGATTTATTGATACATGGAAATCTAGTTCTTCGATCACCTAGCTTTCCTATATCTTCTGTTTTTCAGGACTCCTCTTAACTTCAGCTTACCTCATTAAGAAGGATAATCTAAAGCAGAAAAATATTATAGAAAAGTAATTCCTTTTTGGGGTTTGAAGGCAAGGCCCAAACACAATCTATGCTTTTCCATGCTTTTCTGTTGTATCAGAGACTAAGCATCCTGAAACACCCCTGTACAATCAAACCAAGCAGTCAGCTTCACAAAAGTAATAGAAGTATTTAAAAAAAGAGAGTAATCTGTGAAGATTCCCTGCTTCTAAAAGAAAAAAGAAAATAACATGAACAAAAGTATACATGCAGAGAGGAGCACTGTATCATTGTCTCATACAGAAATTCATAGATGGTTTGCTTGCTCTTTTAATCCAAGATTCAGTTACAGCATATTCCCAAATTCAGTGTTTTTTTCAACCCTTTGGAAATGAAAAGTTTTTCTGATTCTTCTTCCTTAAACACAAGTCAGTATTTTAGTCCTCATTTTTCGTGGCTTGCTTCCTATGAGTTTATCATTTCAGTACCCGTCATTGTTGGGGCATAAATATTGTATTATACTGTAAAACAATGAACAGTAGTAATTAATGCACAGCTGCATTATTAAACCAACACAATTTCTGTGTTATGGATTGCTCAAAGAAGCTCAAAACATCTGAGTTACAAAAGTACACTTTAAGCAATTTAAGAATTGACTATTTAGGGGTATCTTTTAAAAGTAAATTAGAACATATTAATGGGATAGAAAACCTTGTCTGCTAGAAAAGACCAGTTTACAGTAATGGAGATAAAGAGATTAATTGGCTCTAGCGGTTGCTAAAAGCCAGTCAACAGAAGATCAGATCTCACAAAAGTGGAAGGAGGAAAATTGGTTGTAAGCAATCAGCGTTAAAGTAATCAGTCAGGATGAAATGACTGACAGATGTGTCTAGCCTTAATGTCCTTGGATAAAAATCCAAGAGGAGTTTTTCTTAACCTGTGTGCAGCAGACACGAAAATCTGTTGTTTTCCTTTTTGTTGTTATCTATTAATGGATGACTGGCTCAAACACCTGATGGAAACTTTGAAAAAGTCAGGTGCAGTATTTCTACTGGCTGTTCATAACTTTGGTAGGCAGAGAGACTGAACTCTCCTATCGCTTTTGCCACTCTCTCAAATTTAACTAATCTTTGACAAAAATCCACATTACTTCAGTAGGATTTAACTAAATGACCTTGAAATGCATCGCATTCATTTATTGTTGACAGATATTTTTAAAGAAGAAAAGATGAAGACCAAGTCAAAACCTTGCATACAATGAGAGCATATCAAGCAGGAAAATACCACTGAAAGCACTAAACTACAGGATGTAACACAGGAGTGGAACTGGTCTATGTTGCACATTAACTAGCCCAGTATAAATAGAGGCAGGCAGAAAATGGGAGTAATAAATATTCAGTACTGGATGAACATAATGCCTTACAATTTTAAGAAACAGTTTCTCTGTAGCACAAATAGATAATCTGATTCAAATACATTTTAACTCTCTAAATTTATCTCTAAAATGTGTACTATGTATTTCTTCTATCAGAGCTGGGTTTAATGCCTATTTTCTTTATGATATTGCAAACATTTTCATTAATGACCCCCTGTCTCTCCATTCCTTATTTGAACTAAGACATTTGAACTAAGACTTTAGGTCTCTTAGAGCTACTTCTCAAGGTGTCCTAGAGAAGCCAGTGACTAGGAAAATGCATTCTACTTGAGACTTGAAGATCCCTGTGGGCATCTGACAAGCCTAAGTGCCATTGTTTTCAAAAGGTAGAGGAAACAAATAACAAAGGGTAACTCTTACAAAAAGAAACCCAGCTGCCATGTGCAAGCATGAATACTGTACTATGTGTTTACCTCTCATTTTACATGGATGAAGCATTATTCTTGACCTTGAGTCCACTTAATGTGCTGGAGGTTGAACCAGTCTTGTGTCTATTCAGTGGAGTGACCCATCATTGTGCTGTGGAAACAGAGTGGGAGGGAAAGAAGCTGATCCAAGCATCCTCTCTGATTTTTCTTCATGTCCCATCTCTGAGGAGTTGCTGTCTGAATTCCTTGGCCTTGGAGATGTTCCAGAGCAATTAGATAGTGCTTCCCCTGAGACATAACTGCAGATTTTGCTGAGCTTTGTTAGCTCTTTTTATTCTTTTCTATTCATTTGGGGGGGGGAGGGGAAGGCTTAGTACTGTATTACATATTCACATTCTTTTTAAGCAGACAGACAACACATGGATCTCTGTGCCCACCTGCCAGCACAGCTAACTCTCATCTTTAGCTTTCTTCAGTTTTAAGTATGTTTAGATAGTCTGTATGAAAAAAGTTAAATCAAGTTCAGCACCACTGAACAATGGAAAGCCCATTTTTATCTGACTTTCTTTTTACTGACCTTTGTATTTGTTTCGAACACTGTGGCAGGATCAACAAAACCTAGACCAGAATCTGTATACCAAATGTATTCAAGAGTCACGTGCCATCTGAAAAGTACATTCAAACAGTAGTTCATTCAAATTATTTCATATTATTTCCTATTTGTTGATGTACGTGTAAAACTTCCCAGATACAACCAAAACCAGGCTATGTCAAATCTAAAAAAAATTTCGTTTGAAAAGATTTAAAAGCAGGAGAGCTCTAGATGGAGCAGAAGAAAGTTAAAATGTTAGCAATATTGAAACATGCAATCTCCAGAGGTCAATTCCTCCCCTTATGCTTTAAAAGATAGCTCTTTAAATGTTGATGAGACTCCAAGTTTATGGAGTTACTGGCTATCTACAAAGGCTACTTTTCATTTTCGATATGAGTTGATATACCTACCAAAGCTTTTCAAAGGTCTAGAAGCAAGCTGTGCAAAAAAACAAGCTCTGCAGATACTAGACTCATAACACTGCACTTTTCCAAATATTGGCACAGTATTTATGACAGACTTCTATAAACCCCCTATTCTTTCTGATTCAGCAAAATAAACTGGCTTGCTGTGGAAGGGGAGAAGCTGGTAAGTGGAGTATCACTTACTGAGGTAGGAATCACAAAATCCCAGAATCATTAGGGTTGGAAGAGACCTCTGGAGACCTAGTCCAATGTGCATTCTTTGCAATTCTGCTAAGAAAGGTGCATTATAACTAGATGAACCTGTGAAACAAGCTTTAAATAAAATACAGTCAGCTGTGTCAGAACTTGACTAAACAGCATTTGTAACAGAAGTATAACGTTGCTATAGCTATAGCTGGTTTTCCTTTTTATGCTTCAGCCTAAATTTTTAGCTATGTGATGCTTTTCTGATTCACATATTAGCTGTATGTGAGTACTGAGGGAAAGATGATTCTTTCCAAATCATCTCCATATACTGCAGCAAATTCTTGGAGGTGCTGTAACTTACAATTCTGGTAGCAATTAATAATCCTGAGCTTGTAAAATTTGATGAGGCAACACAGCCTGGTTGTAAACCAGTTAATCTGCCCGTATATCTCATACAATATACAATATGCAATTGCAATAGCTACAAAAACATTTGCAAATAATAATAAAATAATTAAAATAATTAAAAAAAAGCTGAAAAGCCAGCTGTGGATTCACTGCAAAGCAAGTCTTATTTCAAATTTTGGAAAAGAAACAATGATGTGATTTTGTACTCTTTGGGCACAAAAGTGGGAACTTTTTTCAGCACCAAAAAATTGCACTTTGAGTGTTACAGTGTCCCATCCTCTCCAATATTATGTTATACTGGAAGTAGTTTTAGTTTTTTACAATATTGAAGGATATTCATTTTGTGTCTTCACACCTCTCCCTTGTTTGTTCACCTGTGTTAAGTTTTAGGTAAGCCTACAGCAAGACAAAAGAATATTATATCTGGTACTAATGTGACTTTTCCAGCATTCCAGAGCTGACACCGAAACCAACAGTATCTTCTGAGTCGCAGTCTGATACAACCTCCAGGAGGGTTCCCTAGTTTCTGTAGAGGTCCCAGACAAAACTATTAGCACAGTACAAATGATCTGCAAACCAGTGCACATGCAGTCTGACCGCATCATGCTTGTGACAAAAATGCCTGCAATATTTACTAGCTTGGCCACAGTAGATGTGGCAAGTGGACGGTTGTTTCAGATACTGCTTCTGCGAGTAGCTGTGAGACACCCACTGGCCCTAAGTAGGTGCCCTAAATTCTCTTTCTCAAACTCAGGCAAAATTTCTGAAAAGTTAAAAACCAAAACAGTTTTTAAAACCCCAAAACCAAAATAAAGGATGACAAAATACAGATGTTCTGATATGTGGTAGCCTTAAATTCATTATGTATGTTTCACTTCAGTTTTACTTCTTGTGTCAGGAGAACATGACTTTAACTAAACTATATGATTATGCTTCCCTAGTATACTCTGTCTTCAGAAATATGTGAAGTAGAGTTTTACAAAGTTGAATTAAAAATATATGTGCTTTCATTCATGTCTCCACAATGGGTATGGTTGAGAGCACTGTGGAAAAATAAAACCAAGTATTAGATGACAGCATATTCAAGAACTCAGGCCTGGAAATGATGACAAATTCTTTTCAAAATGAGCAAATGCTGGACCACTATATTCTGATACACAAAACTCTGAGCAGATTTGGCCCAGATATGGCACAAGAAGTGGACTAGATAATGTAGACAGATCCTGCCTTAATTAGGCTATTACTATGAGTATTTAAAATCCTCTATTATTTGGAGGAAGATAAGAGGTTTTTAGGAGTGCCAAAGAGGAAAGATTATCCATATTATTTACAACATTCAGGTTCCTACACACATTGTTATTTATAAGGGCAATTTGTTAAAACATATCAATTTTTGAAGGTATTCAAAATGAAGATTTACTGTTGCTTACTTGATGGTGTGAATAATTCATTCTTTTCAAGACAGGCATATACTCATTTCAGAGAGGAAATACCTCCAAAACCACATTTATTGATTTGGGGACCAGCATTCACCAAGCAAGACCAGACATATTTTGCCCTTTACTGGTCACAACAAACCAAATCTTATTTCTGCAAGACTGAAAACCCATCTCACATTCATTAGCACCAAAACTCAAAAAGACATTCTGGCTGCAGGAGTAAGCAAATGACGAACCACAAACAACTGGAAATAAACAACTGCACCCTACCCTACTCAGGGACTGGAGCTCTCCTGCACAGGGGCTGGTTAAGAGGCCCAGTAGCTACCCTGGCCTTGGAGAAATGCGGGCAATTAGTTTGGGGACACATCCAGATCCACATAACTGCTTGTGGTGTTTGGCTGTAAGGTCCGAAGGGCTGCACAATGCTCCATTCTTAATCTTGCAAGTGCAGCACTATGCAGCCCTCTTTTACATCACTCCCTGAGGGACCCGCTTGTGGCTGCTCATGCTAGTTAAACATGAGTATAGAAGATGTAAGGCATCCTTTCTACCAGCTTTTATAAAAAATCTTCATACTTTGCTGCAGAACAGGTTAGTCTCTGATTTACATGTGATGAATAGAAAGATTTGTGGACTAAATGAAATGAAGCAAGGCACTTCGGGGTACCTGTGATAGATGATGGCAAGCTGCAGATTCACATTTCACTGAAGTGAAAATACATTCCTTAAGAAAGGATAAAAAATACCCTCTGATGTAAAAGGCACCCCATCAGCAATAATGAATGCATTCGATTCACATTTATATTATAAGGGTTGAGATAACATGTTAGACACGGGGGACCTATTTCGCTCTGTGCCAGAGTTCTGTTCACTCTGCAGAGCTGGGGCTGGCACCTGCTGTGCACATTCACATGCAGCAGGAAGGACACCAAAGAATTTCTTACTTTTTTTCAGTGCCACGTCTTGCCATTCAGAATGTAGAACATTCTCTAACAATACAGCATTTAGATTAAAATGGATGTAGATGCTTATTTTCATACACTTTGGAGAAGATAGGGAGGGCAGAAAATTTTCAGACATAAATCTCCAACTGGTGCCATCAGCCTCTTTACTCTTCCCAAACACATAAAATAATTGTAAACCCACCCAGCAACAAGTTCATGGCCAGGTACAACACCAGTATGCTTCATTAAAGCAAAGCAATCTTTAAGCTTGCAAATTCAGTTACCATTTTTCATTGAAACATCCAGAAGGATCAGAAATGCCAATAAATTGTAACAGACATGTCATAAAATACTTAATGCATTTAACAGCCAATACACTGCACATATTAAAAGTAGGTGATTTTATCAGTACTAAGTCCAAGGATCCAAATACAGACTTAATACTAGCTATAACAAACGAAGGCATTTCTGTGCGGGCAGCCAGGACTTCACAATGACTGTACAATAATTTTGAATAGTAATCAGATAAAGAGTAATATTTTTCCAGCCGCCCAAAGTAACTGCACACCTCCAGAAGTGCTGTAATAGACTTTGTACCTGTATCGTGAATGAAACTCAGAAGAGGAGGAACTCCAATCTTGTAAAGTTTTAATCACACAAGTAATATTATAGCTTATTAATATTTGCAAGGTAAAAACTAAAAATGTGTAAGGTAAGGATTAAAAGCACTTCTGCTGTGGAAGCACTTGACTAGCATAAAATGGGATGACTCTATGAAGTCAACCAGAAACAAGTATCTATACTCGTTTATACACAATAGAATAGAATCATAGAATCATAGAAAATTGGAGATGGAAAGGACCTTAAGATCATTTAGTTCTAACCCCCCTGCCATGGGCAGGGACACAATCCACTAAGCTATATCACCCAAGGCTCTGTCCAACCCGGCCTTGAACACTGCCAGCAACGGAGCATTCACAACTTCCCTGGGCAACCCATTCCAGTGCCTCACCACCCTCACAGTAAAGAACTTCTTCCTCATATC
>JANRGW010004994.1:0-27520 GCA_024733675.1 Psilopsiagon aymara | reverse complement strand
CATGGCAGGGGGGTTGGAACTGGATGATCTTAAGGTCCTTTCCAACCCTAACTATTCTATGATTCTATGATTCTATGAAAGTCTGACATTTGCATTTTGGAAAGCATCAAGGCACATATACTGCCTGTGCCAGCCAATGCTAGATAGCCTTCTGCAACTACTATTTCATACGTAGTTTAATGATGTGTAAATGGGGAAAACCCTAAAGCACGCCATAAAAAACGCATCAAAACTCTGTGGAAGGGCACTGCTGTACTACAGAAATGCTGTTTACCTATAGACAATTTTAATTTATTATTCACCTCCTTTTTTTCTCCTCGTATAACTTGGACTTTCATTAAATGTATATGAAAAAAAGTAAAAAAAAAAAAAGAAAGGTAAGTAAAGAGAGAAATAATAAAAAGGAGCACCTTGCACATGTCTTTACTGAGATACAATGGTGCTGAGAAGCTTTCCTTCCAAGCCAGTTTCTGGTGGACTTGTTTGAGAACATGGAAAAATGGAACACGTGCAAGAAGAGCCTCTAACAAAGAAGCATTTTCAGCCCAGTTTTTATGAGCATAAAGTAATTGTCAGCTGAAGGTCTGTCTCCACTAAGATATTTATTCCATCTAGTAAAGGAGGATACAAGCCTGGTAAGGCTGATGATGCTGCTGATTTCCATTCTCATATCAGCTCTTGCCCCAAATAGTGTCATGCTGCAGAAATGTTATTTAACAAAATAGCATTAATGTTGTCCAATATCTGCTCCAAATACACAAAATGCAAATTATTTTGAAAGAGATGAATACTGTATTGAGAAGCACCATTCAATTAAATAATCAGTTGGGAGCATCCTTTCTCATTAAAATGAAGTAATTGTAAATAGCGGAATGATATTTAAATGAAATGGTATGTAAGGGAAGTATGAAACATTTGCAAAAAACGTTTGTAATTGCATTATCTCTAAGTAGAAAGTTTATAAATTATAATGAATAATACAGATGTATCCTGTTACAAAATGGAAACATTTGATCAAGAGCCTGAATACATAAGTGTAAGTTCTTTTTATTGAGGAAGTTTCTCCTGGCTGTATGCAATATTCAGAAAATGTGTTACAAGTTTATAAATAGAAAAAATGTTTGTGAAAATGCAACTTTAGCATGGAAGGTAGATTTTAAATATTTTATGAAACAATTATGCTGTATTAACAGTATGTTCTTTATTTCTTGGATTAAAAATTCACAGGGATTTTTATCATTCCATCTTTATCTGACATGGATTTATTGGGTTATTCTCTATACATTTTCAGAAACAGCTGAAGAATCCAAATAATCTACATATAGAATCATAGAAGTATATCTTAGTTATTATTTCAAATGGGTGATCTTAAGGTCCTTTCCAACCCTAACTATTCTATGATTCTATGATCCTATGATTATATACTTATACATAACATCTCAATATTTATTACCCAAATAGTCTTCACACCCTGTGGCTGTGTAACTGGGAATATAGCATGTAAACTGGCGGCTGCTCACATACACCTGTGATGAAAATGGCTGGCTACATGAGTGGAGAAGAGGTGAGAAATAGCCAGCAGGTGAGGAGTAGCAGTGGTTTCCAAGGCTGGAGGACACCAGCTCTGTTCATTGCATTACTCCCAACACTTGCCAGTGCCCAAGTCCAGGCTGTTAGGTGAAATTAGGCAGTACTACATCTAGGCAACATAGAAATATCTTTCCTTTCCCTCCCACCAAGCACATTTCCTCATAGACCAACATTTCGCTGTTGAGAGGCAGGTCCTGCCCCAAAAGGGTTTACCTTGTTGATTGGTGATTAAAGCAAACGATGTCATTCTTAATACTGCCATAATTTAAAATGCAGGACTAACTTTTTCTGGACCTGTATGAAACTCAGTAACTCTTGACATGCCCTCTAGCATAAAACATCTAAACCAGCATAAACATCATGGAACAGCATCCCACAGATTAGTTGTCTGCAGTGAAGCAATCCACTGGGACATGCTGAAAATACATCCACAGAACCTTCTTTTCTCTTTTCTACTCCTGCTCCTTTTTGTTTGGGGGAGTTTTTTGGCTATTTAAATTTTCATCTGTGTAAGTACTCCCTGCAGAAAATGTGAGCTCTGTTACAAGAAGGGTGGATGCCTGGTGGACAGGCCAGCAAACTCAATCCCTGCACAGCCTGGGAGGATGGTTGGAGAGGACTGCACCTTATCGTGGGGCCAGAGACCACTGCAGTAGTGGCTGTGGGAAGCCAGAGACGTCTGGACTCAACCAGACAACACAGGGAAGCTCTGGGGGGAGGCTGCACCTTGACTGCAGGCAAGAGCAAGTGGAGGAAGGCTGTATCTCTATCCAGGCTGCCTGAGTTAGGGCTGGTCTGAGCTGTGGGTTTGAGGGACATAGATCTACAAAGCCACCTCTGCTGTGCATTGCCAAGGCACTGTGAACAGTCAAATTAAAACTAACAGGAGGTGCAGTTAGTCTCAAAGCCAGCCCTGCCACAGACCTCCCATGTGCCCTTAAGGCAGTTAACTGAGCTTTGCTTTTGGTTTGGTTAAAGACTCAACAGCAAATATATATTCTGTATATATACTTATATATATGTAGTGAAGGACACTTGCCACTGAGTACTGTAGCAGCTTAACCAGCTAACCAGATTTAAGATGAGCCATCATGTGAAGTATAGCAGCCCATGCACCAGCAAGGAGGCACAGTGATGGAACAGAAAAGGAATGGTAACAACCTCCTGGCTATTCACAGAATGGAAAGCTGTACTGACTGCTAATGGCTACTGATCATCTTTTTTAACTTGTGGAAACTACTCTGCTCCTTAGGTTACAAACCCAGCAAAGGGCAAGTATCAATGCCAACAGTATCTTTGCCACTTTTCCACCAATATCAAAGTGATACCATCTGAGAAGTTAGAAATTCAGAACTGCAAGGACATCTTGCAAGGAAGCTTTTAGAGAAGGATTTAATACAACATCAGCCAGGATAAGCACTGCTGGCGACCTTGATGTAGGACTTAATCCAAAGGTTGTGAGAACATCCCGTGAAATGGAAACAGGAACTTGGTGGTCACAGGTCACATTCACTGACAACTTCACAAAGATGTTTCTACATTCCTTTTTGCCCAAGATACCAATATTATACTTTTGAGGAAACAGTTTTGGAAAATGGCTCTCTGGAGCACTACTATGCTGGTCTGTGCTCTGGAGTGTAGCAAGGCAGAGCTCACATCTCATTTCAGGCAGCGTTTTTCTCATAAGAGAGCTGATCCCAGATCAGCTCTGAAGACAGAAAAGTGCTACCTGCAGCCATTTATTATTTTCAGCCACAAAAGAAAAAAAAAAAATGATGAACTGAGTGGTTTGGTGTAATGCCCATTGCTCAAGCAGCAGGCTTCATCACACGATCAATTTAAAGACAAAGGAAGAAGATGCTACCAAAGCAGACCCTAACCTGGGTACTAATAGAGCACTGTCAGCATCTTCAGTAAATGACTCAGAATCTGACAACTGAATTTATTAGAAAGAAGGATCTCAGTTCTGACAGATTCAGTCTTGCTGAAAAATTACTGGATTTATAGGTCTTCTTCAAGATTTTTGAAACATTAATACCTATTTTTATTTCTATTACCTTGATTTTGAGGATTATACATGATCTTACATGTGAACCATACATAAATGTTGACCTTGTCACATATCTGCTCCCTTCATTGGTAGAACAACCCTGGGAGCTCCTGTGTTCTACATCTTCTGCTGGACACAGAAGAGAGTGTATAGTTGTTATAACCACATTTTTGCTCCATTCATACAATTACTTTAAGAATATTTTTATACAATAATTATATGAACGCAGTGTAACTTGATGAATGACTGCTTTCTAAAATGAGATGAGTTGAGGATGATATGTCATTTATGCTAATCTGTTGAAAACTAGGAAAATGTGAAATGTGCTGTAGGGAAAAGTTATCTCTTCTGAATATTAAAGGCCAGGAAAAAAATCTGTGTATTACACAAAATAAAATGTACTTATAACAAATCAGTAACTTATTCTCACTCATTTATGACTAAGTTAATGTGCTATTAATTGTACATTTCTGGATATTATTTGAGAGGGTGGGAGGATGAACTGTATCTAACACTGCAGGTACTTAACTGTAACAATCACATTTTATTTTTAATAGAGTAATTTAATTTTTAAAGTGATCTACAGAGAAACAGATGGGGGAACAAATTCTTCATGTGTATCTCCTGCTACAATGATACTCAGAGGTCAGAGCAGTGACTACTGCCAGGCACATCTAACTTTGCAGTCCATCTTTCCCTTGTT
Source organism: Psilopsiagon aymara (assembly GCA_024733675.1). Lineage (NCBI taxonomy): Eukaryota > Metazoa > Chordata > Aves > Psittaciformes > Psittacidae > Psilopsiagon > Psilopsiagon aymara. Next base: position 23,177 of record JANRGW010004994.1, on the reverse strand, counting down.
CTCCTGTTACCTTATGTCTGGTGACCAGAAATGGAAAAGCAGCTTCTGAAGGTAAAAATTCATCTGGCATTTGAGCTATCTTTGAGTTGCAATCTGTCTGCTACACAAACAAACTCCTTGCAGGGTTTCAGCATCCTGCAGCGATGTCCCTTCTTATGGGTTTGACTGTACGTTGTAAGCACAATATGCCTCCAGCAGCATGGGGTGAACATGGGTGCAAAGAGGAAGCTGGGAGAGGAGTCCCTGGCCTGCTGATCACAGTGAAAAAACGCTAGAACAATTAGCTGCCACTTCATCCTCCATTTTGTTTTCCTGCTGGCATGTGAACTCTCCCTACACAGGAAGCAAAAGCCCCACTGGCTTTGGTTAAATGGGATTTCACTTGGGATTGCATTATCCTCCTATTTTCTCATTATTGCTCCACTGCTTTATCTGTGAAAGAAAAGAGCAGCAACACATCAATCATAAAATGGACTTGAACTGTGGTTTTTCCATGTGCTGCAGATTTTGGAAGGAGGTCTCAGACAAGAGGGACTTGTAGCCTTGGGGCTGCTCAATCAGGTGGTCTGAGAGGCTCCTAGTGCTCCTGCATTGTTCTGTCCTGCACACTGCCACCAACAAAGTAGCTGGGTGCTAGCTTCCAGTACATTTAATTGGGATTTTTAAACTGGAAAGTGTGCTTTCAGGTTACTAGTGAGAGTATCATGTCAGTTCAGGCAGCTGATTAGGAGCTGCTGTGGGGAATAAACCCACCACAGCAAGAGGAACTGCCTTGGGTATCTGAAGCTCCTTTAAAGTGCCAGAGCTGCACTGGAAATTACTAAAAAATGTTTAGTAATGGTGATTACAGCAGAGAAAATAGAAAACTGAAAAAAGCCCTCACCTTGGCGTATATTTTTATTTAAAAAATTGCCTGCGTTGCTAGAACTTCTGGACCTCAGCACTGCCCTCCTGGATTATGCAGAAACTGAACTCTGATGAAGAAAGTAAATGCGCCTTAGACCCTAGTTCCTCATGGTGGGAAGCATTTTTAACCCTTCTATTCAAGTGATTTACATGACAGTTAGAACTGAATTTAGACATGTAAGAGATGGAAAAAATTTAGACATGTAAAAGGGGGAAAAAAGTCCAACCTTATTAAAGGCTGATGCCTTTTCATTTCCAAAAAATGAAGTAATCATCTATTATATTTATTACTAATGACATTAGTAATAATTTATTGCTAATAACATTAGTAATAATTTATTGCTAATAACAGCAATGTTTTGTTCCTCTGACAAATTTGGTTCCAGACCTTCAAAATAAGCAATGAGGTGCCCCAGAGCCATGCCATGCTAGCGTTGTATCTACTGAGTTCAGAAAAGGAAAGGCAGTGCCAGGAGCTGGTTTGGAACAGCACACCAAGGAAGGGAGCCCACTGCCTAGAGAAAAGCCCCTCTGATACCTGATTGTGTGTGCACAAACATCATCCCCCTGCTACCAGACAGGGTTTGCAAGATGTAGAACACAGAGATGAGAGATGACAGGGTGCTGTGAAGCATCAACAGTATTTCTGGGAAGATATCTCAGTAAACAAATATTGGCATGACAGCACCAATGTGCTCAGCTCCTGCTGCCAGCAATGCCCCAGTAGCATAGGCACCACACAGAGCATTTTCCAGTGAGGATGTTGGCCATGCCCCTGGCTCCCTGGGCCTACTGTATCCCCCATAGCTTTGCCACAAGCAGCAGCATTTCTTTATGTGGTCAGGCCCATCCCCAGCTGCCAAGATGCCCTGTGATGAGGTGTGCAAGCCTGAGGGGCATATTTATGTCTGCTCCTTCAGAACTGAAAATCAGGGATACTGAGTTGAAGTCTCATCTTTAAACCAGCTCCTCCAAAGCTGCCCGTGTCTGTAGGTGCAGCAAGCTGGGTCTAACTGAAATGTGTTTTTTTTCCCCTAATCAGAGAAGTTTCATGAAATCTGTTTTTGTTTTGAAACCATGCAGTAAGCAAAAATTAAACACCCTCTCTTGAAAAAATGCAGTTATCTGAGCATTTTAGAGTTATGCTAAGAATTTTAGACTCATGCTGGGTGTCTGTTTCAATTTTAAGTAACATTTCAGTTGAGCTGACCGCCTCTTGACTCTCTTCCTCAGTCCTCAACAGTCACATGCTGTTGCTCATGCAACAGTATGCAAGAAGGTACAGTACGCACCTTGATTTGTTTTCACAGTGTGTTATCTGCCTAGATGGCCCAGAGATTGTTGGATCAGACTTCTAAGTACCTGAGATAAACGTAACTCAAAAATAGCACTGTATTTGAGGAGATGGGAACTTTAAAGCCCAGATTTGCTGCTAGCTGTCTCTGGGCTCCCAGAGCATCCAGCAGAGCTGGTTTGCCTTTTGGCCAAGGTGAGGAGCGCTTTTTAAGGTAAACCATGCTAAATGGCCCATATCTAGGTGGATTAGAAATTATTCACTCTCTCAAGAAAGAAATCCTTTAAAGCATTTGCAAATTGCTTGTGGGAAATACCTGCTTTAGCATTGCATTAGATTGTGCTTTATGTGTGAGCAATCAATATGTTTGTGTATGTAAGTATGTAAAGCTTCATCAGCTCCTAGCAAACGCAATATTCATGGAAGTGTGGTGTTGTGGGGATCTCTTCCCATCTCCACATGGCCAGAGCAAAGTCTGTGGTAAATGCATACCCTGCACCTTGGCCACCCTGTAGTGAGGATACAGGAAAAGAACAGCAAAAGAATGATAAATTCAATTTCTGATGGTTTGGCAGAAAAAAAGAAAATAATTGCTATGTATTCCAGTTAGACTAGTGGTCTGACTCTTATAGAAGAGCTTTTTACCAGCTTTGCCAGTGGTGGCATTTAACAATGGCAAGTGGAGGCTCCTGGGGGAAGGCTTCAGCCCTAAGTATGAGTCCTGGATAACTGGGGAAAACTGGGTTTAATCACTGCCTTTAACTTCCATGTCCACCTGAAACTATTCATTCTTCCAGCATATGAGTTATGAAATGTCATTTTACACACCAAGGCGGATATGCAGAGAGGTAAATAGGAAACAACAAACACCTTTCAAGGATTTTTGCCTCTGTAAATTTGATTTCTGATCCTGTTATGTCACAAGTCACCACAAGGAAGGTCTAAGGGCTTTTTTTCCACCACTGTGCACCACTCCTCCAATGTACCACTAAACCATTTTAAAAATGCAATTCAGTTGGTCCAGTTCCCAACAGAAAAAATATCAAAAACAAACAACCAATTTCCAGCCTCTACCAATTGCATCCCACATATCCTTCAGGAGCCAGCTATGGGGCTTAAAGAGTGAGCCCATGTTATGGGTGCCAGATCACTTAGTTTATTATTAAGTTGATAATACACTTCACCCTCATTACTATTCTATCATTAGGATCTGAGTGGTTTGAGTGTTTGACTAAGTGGCTGTTTTTTCTCCTCAGAGGTATATGAGATGCTGCCTCTCAGCAAGGTGCCCTGAAAACCTTTTCTTAATGAACAAGTGATTGAAAGGCTTAAGTGCAAGCAAGCATCCAAAACACAAGCTGCATTATCACAGAACGAGACAAAAATAGGCTAACCCCCAATACCACCGAGAGCACAGAGATCCTTCACTCAGATGCTTTCGACACTCTCTTGTTTTGTCTCAGTGGTAGCTGCGGGACACCAAGCCATGCTGTGGCCCAGTCTCTATCTTGGATGTCTGACTTGTCCTCTGCCATGCACAGCAAAGCCAACCCAGGGGAGATCTTTTCTCTTATTCCCATACATGCCCCCATTTCTGGCCTTAGACGTCTCAGGAGCATGCATCAGGAGAGTCCTGCTCCTACCAAAGCTCCTTTTAGTTGGCTGCTGCGGAAAGCAGAACCAGCAAGTAAGAGTGAGACAGTGAGTCCTCAGTTGTTTGTATTCTGTGCTCCCTTTCAGCAGGTCAGTCTTAAATATTTCATGTGGAGGTACAATAGGATAACATCCAGGCTGCAGCAACTCAGAATCCCATCCCAAGAAGTAGGGATGGCTGTGGCAAATGAAAGTGTATCCTCTCTGGAAGGAGAATCAGCCAAGGAAATGCAACATCTCTGGAGTAAAATCCTGGTCCTTCAGAAATCCCCTGGTCCTGGGAATTTTAGCCAGTGGTTGCAGAAGACATCAAGTTTCACCTCATTTTCCTCACAAGATGCAAGTGCTTGGTGCTACTTCTCTGAGGGATACCTTGGTGCTGTCCCACTGCGAAGTTAGCCTGCACATGGCATCTGCTTGCCATTCAGTTTAGTATGGGAGGAAGAGGAAGGCTCCAGTCAAGCCATGGCTAGCATTTAACACACCATGCCAGGACCTCCAGGGCCTGAGCATAGTGCCAGCAGCATAGCAGTGCAGTGTTTCTGTTCATGGTCCTTCTGGTGGCACAGGCTGCTTATTCTCTGAATGAAGAAAAGTGGAGAGATAAAAATAAAACCCTTTCCTGACATGTGGTAGAAATTTCTCCTCCATTTCTTTCTATTTCTGCCATCTTCTCATTTATTACAGTAACTGAAACAGCAGCACGAGCTGACACTGTCTGTCATTACCCACATCATTTTCATTGACACTGGTTCAATTAACTGCCCTGTCTTTATGCTCCCAAGAATGAAAGTTCATTTCCTAGCCCTAGGCAAAGTATCTGTAGTGAGGGTCAGCTTTGCTCCCTTTGACATGTTGAAGAGGTGTCTGGCTGATGTGTTGTGTGGTAGCTCCACTATTTCCTATTTCTTGCTGACCTCAGAAGATGTGGGTACCAGGTGCCTGTACCATCCCCAGCATCCCGTCTGAGTTTCACCATCATCAAATGAAACCTCTGGTCCGGTATTCCCAGCAGGCGGTACCCTGTGGTTGTTTTCCTCTTGTTAAGTGGTTGTCATAGCCATTCTCAGAAGTGTCTTTGATAGGGCTGCCTGGGCAGGGATCATTCCTGATGGTTTGGTCTGCCCAGAGGCAGGACAGGCATGGTGGCTAAGACCTGAGGAAGGACTGTCCTCCTCTCAGTACCATGACCTGGAGAAAAACTACCCAGGTTGCCATTGTTCCTCACTGGCCAGTCTTATTCTGGAGCACCTTGTTTACTGAAATTCTCTTTAGTGGAAGGAATTTGGCACCCTTCATTCTGATTTAGATTGTGGTTTCAATATAGGTAGATAGCATCTAGGCACTTATGACTTCCTTGTAGATTGTCATTAAGGACTGTGTATTAGTTTCCAGCTCTGCCTATTTTCTGCCAAAGGCACCTCTTTTCCTTCCAGTCATTTAAGTCACCTCAGGGAAAAGAAGTATTTTGCATTTGCAGACCCTGGGTTTTGACCTTCAACTGAAGAAAACTTTTGATGGAGGGGAGGTTAGCATAATCCAGTCCTGGACCTTAGTTAACATCTCATTCCTCTTCTGAAGAGAAGAGACAGCACAACTGATCCAATACACCTTACTCAGGGCTGCAGGCACAAAACTGATCCATTGGAGAGCAGGGAATCTGGGAGAAATACTTTAGTAACTTCTCACTCTGCTTGTAGTCTGGGGGCAAAGATGGAGGTTTGGAATTAAAAGTCTGATAACTTGCCAGGGAGATGATGACAAAAATCAAAAGGGAAAGCACATTATATTTGCAAAGTTCAAGAAGAGTATTACAATCAAGAAGAGGAAAGCAAATTGAAGAATTAAAAAAAAAGCACTTGATAGGAGCTCTTTGAAAGGGTGGCTAAAAAGAGTTTCACTCAGACTCTTGAGTGAATGACACCACTGTATTCCTCTCTTCCTGCATTTCCCCTCCATTTCACATCAATTAATTGGATTACAGGTGTTGGTGACACCAGCCCGGCTGCAGATGTGGTGCTTCTGAGCACAGGCAGTTTCAGGCTATGTGGGAAGGAGAATCTCCAGGTCATTCTGAACTTTGATCCCCAAAACCAGCTTTCTGGTCCCTGACCCTGTGCTGAGCTGACTGTCACAATGGGGTTTATGCCACATGCGAGGAGTGTTAAGCCAGCAGGGAAGGCTGCTTGAATACTGAATTTTATGGCAGTAATCTGGCAACATTTGAGAGCTTTATCTCCTTCTTTCCTGGATGGACTGGCCCAAAACAGCGGGGATGGGCTGAGGCAGTTGGACTGTCTGCTTAGTCCAGCATGGAGGTGGGGAGCTGGCTGAAGCTTGCCTTTTGTGTTCATCATTGTTCACTTATTCATGCAGGAAGCTCAGGGACCCTTTGCTAGTGCCCAGGAGCTGAGTTTCTGCCGCCAATGCCACCACCACTGCCCCACTTCCCCTTCTCACTGCACTCCAGAAGAATCACCCTCACAGCTGGCCGTTATGCACTTACATGGGCAGGTTTCACCAGCAGGACAGAGGCAGGCATTTTACTCAAGGCCAGGTTTATTCAAAAAAGGTGTAACCTTATCTCTAGAGACAAGAAATTCCAGGAGGACTTAGCTGGAAAGTGCCACCAGATCAGGAGCCTTTGTGAGGAGAGAGAAAACTCAACACCTTGCAAGTCTGCTGTGTTTGTACAAAAATATCCATCCTCTTGCCTTAACACCAGAGGCCTTCTCCTCCTTCCTGGCCCAAGGTCCTCTCTGAAAGCTTTAAGTAGTGACACCTCAGTACCTGAGGTACTTTGGGGTTTTTATATAAAACCTGAAAGCTATTTTTTTACTTCAGAGGAAAGGGGGAATGTCCTGTAAGAAATGTGGGCTCCCTTCACCATGAATACTTTTATGATCATCCACTACCTTTTGATGAAAATAGTGTAGACGAGGCCCTTAGTGACATGGTTTAGTAGTGGACTTGGCAGTCCTGGGGTAAAGGTTGGACTTGATGATTTTAAAGGTCTTTTCCAACCTAGTTGTTTCTGTGATTCTATCCTACAATTGTATAAAGCCATGTTTTCTAAAATCCCAGGCTGACATGACTTTGCTGGGTCTCAGAGCTCCTGGTAGAATGAGTAGCCACTGGCACGCACACAGTGGGATGCTATACCTATTATCCTGGCTACTCCTTCCCGATCAGGCATTTTTTTTGTTAGTATTTAGTTTTAATAGAACTAAGCAGGCCAAAATGTTTGCTTGTTTAGTAGTATGGCAAATAGGCAGGATTTTGCCTGGATCCTAGACATTAATCTTGGAAAACTGGTGATAGGCCTGAGTGTGTACCTAAGACATCTTACCAAGATGAGTCTTAGTAACCTTGTCCAATATTTTTTGTGTTTATTTTTGTAGGAGTAACATGAATTGCTGCAGTTCATGTAGCAAATTTTGGCGTGGGAGCTGAGCATCTTCCTTCTCTGCTTCAGTTTGAAAGTGTCTTCAGAAGCTTTTATGACTTTGTTCTGTAGTGCAAGAAATTCAGGAATGCCTTTTTTTTGCTGACAAGCAGAAAAGTGTTGCTGAAATGCGTGCTAAAAAGGGGCTTTCCTTTCTACTATCCACATTTCTCCTGTTTGCCATTCATGCTGAGGTTTTGTATTCACTGCCTGTACTTTTCAGTACAATCAACAATTATAAAGAGAGGCTAATGCAAAAGTCAACGTCAGTGCTGATGTAGAAGCTGCTATAAAAGTTAGGACAAGCCAGATGGATTCCAAAGCCAGTTCTCACTGCTCTAGATGCAAGCAGTGTGGGTACTGCTGTCCCTGTGGGTACTGCTCATCCATGTCCTGCAGAGGTAGCTTTCAGTTCGGCTCCTCTTTGTCCATCCTGTGGGAGCAAGGCACCCTAAGCAGGCCGATTTAATGCTTGGGGATGGACTAGTCACTAAGGCAAATGCCAGTCTGCTGTATATGACGCAGGCAACTTTCCACCTACCTCCCCTGCCATGATGGCATGTTGCCTCACAGAGAATTTGGATACAGGCATTTGGGAATTAGCCTGAGCGAAGACAAAACTGCATCTCCCCTACATGCATACTCCCAGGGAATTTCTGATGAGTTCCTCCCTTCTGGAGGAGGAGTTAATTAATTGGGCTGCTTCACTGACACCCATCCCCCCAGCTGTGCAAACCACTGAGGCTGGAAATCGGGTTGGGCTCCATGGTGAAGAAAGAAGTAAAGCCCCTGTGCCCAGCACATGCTTCTATAGAAGCAGCTAACAGGCAGGCTTCTGCCACATACAGTGCGTGTATGCTGGGGTATTGCCAAAGTGAAGATAAATACAGAGCAGGGGGATTGGGAGAGACTTGTTGCAGGAAACTAACAGCAAAGCAAGGAAATACAACTGATACAGTGTGAGATATAAAGAAGAATGGAAGGGCTGTGAGGCAGCAGCAGCCTTTTGGGGCTTCTTGAGCCTCAATCCAATTAAAAGAGACACATAATTAAAATGAAGCAATTAACCATTTTGTAATTAAATACAAAAATAATTAAGTTGAAATTGAACATGATAACATCCAGTTGCCAGGGCAGGATTTATTTGTACTTCAATCTGATGAATCAGTTTCATTATTCTACTGATTGCATTCCTGGGGAAAGAAATGGGTCCTTTTTGGACACAGGCTGTTAGTCCATGTCTTTTGGGCTTATTGAAACCTGAACTACAATAAGTGTATATGAACCATGGTTCCGCGTTTCCAAAGGGCAGAATTTTTGCCCATGCGCCAGGATTTCATGGTATAAGCTACATTTTCCATCATACTTATTTGCAATTATTTGGTCCGTGTAAAATGTAAACCACTTTGCTTAAACACTGGGCTTGCCACTGCTTAGATGGTGATGCTCTATATAGAATTTCAGACCAGGAAATGTTATGGGACATGAAGTCAATTGCAATGTAGCAAGCTAAGGAGCAAGTTTACAGCTGTATTTTGACAGGTAGACCCATATGTATTGGTGTTTATTAATCTGCTTCTGTTTCATTGTGCTTATGTGTAAGGTGTTTATGTGCTTTGCTAGATAAGGGCATTGAAAGTGGGAGTTGCAATTGCCCAGGTTAAGAGTAGGTCACTTATTCTGATGGCTTTGCAGGGGTTTGAGTACATGGGTTTAGACTTCCCAACCTGAATAGGGTATCAAAAAAGTCTTTTCCTCTCTCTCTATACCACCTGTATGAGCAATACCACTCGGCATTGCTCATCTCAGCACAAGGGCATGTTTTGGTGCCTTGCTTACATTCAGTGGAGCTGCAGTGATTTATGAAATAACTGAAGTCATCTGGGCAAAACACAACAAATAACAGTTAGAAATACTATAAAGATGGAGATCCATCTTTCATTTGGACATTTTGAGCTGACAAATTTCTTGCTGGTGTGGGGATTTAGCACATGAGTAGTGTCCTTCATTGCTCTTTACTTGAAGCATATTGCTATTTGTGTAGCTTTTGGTCTTCTATACTACAGGTCTTATGCTTGCAACAGTGATGGGGTGAGCTTTGTCCTGTATGAAGTTTGGTGGACTCTTCCAGATGAAGCATTTATTTCAAGCAGCTGCCTATAACGGAGGAGAATGGTGACCTGAGGACCTTTTTGCAGTTTCAGTCCTGCACTCAGTAAAAAATAAAATAACACGTGTGGATTTATCTGTGGAAAGAATCAGTTCAGTTAAGATCACAGGAACTGTCAAATTTTTCAGCCTCATTAGTGATGAGATACAGGGCAAGCTGGGCATTAGATGCCTCAGAGAGAGGCACAAGAAAACAAGCAGATGTTGAATGATTTCCTACTGCTACTCATAGTTTTTCAATACTCAGTCTGGTACAGGGCACAAAAACTAGTTTTGTGCCTATTCCAGAACCTGTTGTCCAATTTAAGGAGCAAAGTCAATGGTTGGGATAATTAATAGGAAATCTGTACTGCAGAAAGAAACCCAGCTGTGATAATGGATATAAGAAGTATGGTAGTGGAGAGTCATATAGCTCAGAAAGTACCTATCATAATAGTAAATGTCATCTCATTGTTCAAGAAAATGATGGTCCTCCCCCACAAGACTGAAAATATGATGCTAAATGCGCTTATAGATTCCACAGTAATAATGGAAAGATGGCAGAGAGGGAAAAAACTTGTTAATGAGAAGCAGAGAGAAGGTTGAGCAGGCTGATTTACGGGGAAATATTAAAGTAACTAAACACACATCACTCAGCTAAATGGCATCTTGAGGGAACAAAATTGCAAACTCTAAGGACTTGAAGGATGGGGCACCAAGGAATGAGAAGAATCCCCAGGGCCATGTAAGGCTGGGACAATATAATGGGAAGAAATGGGTGAAACTGGCCTAATGAAAATTCAGGTGGAGGCATGAGAAATTGTTGTGATGAAGAGATTTCTTGAAGTGCAAAATCCTCTCCTATGAGGACCAGTGAAATCCTGGATTATTTAGCACTAGACTAGAAAAGCAATTGAAAATACACTGAAAGATGCAAATCTGCATCCACAGTGGGTGCACTGGATAAGCAATAGCTCTTTTCTATGTATAAATAGTATGGCTTTATTTATTTTGTTAAACAAAGCCGAGTTATTTGTCCCTCTTCTGAAACATCTGCCCACAATGCAGCCCTTTGGTCCTCTGCATTCAACATCATACACGGCCCCACCCCTGCCAAGCCCTGTGCTCTGATACAGCAAATTCTCCGAGTCACACTTCAAAGGGAGCCAATGATGATTTCTCTACTTTGTACCCTGCAAGAAGTGTCACTTGCTAATTGTGTAGCATTTCTTGTCTTTCACATAGTTCTGCTGGCAGCAGCAGAAAATGTAATGGTCTATTGGTACACACCAGTGGAACCAGCCCTGGGTGACAGTCAGTTGTACCCATGTAGCAACAGGAGCAAAACTCTTGACCTTCGCTTCCAAAGACATGGACATCTGCGGAAGGACCTACCTGGTTAGCTAGCCCTCAGTGATTTTATGGGTTAATATATGTAATTCAGTAAAGGTTAGCATAGCAAATAAATAAGTTTTATTATCACTGACATCAGACTGCAGTCATTTCAGGTACCTTGTAACGCAAATTGATCCAGGGCATAAAGTTTCTTGACAGGCAATGGTGAAAAAATCTTTCAAAATCAAACCAGAACAAGGGTATCAAGGCTGCCTTTTGCACTGGAGAAAAAATACATAGGTCCAGACTTTGTCCCATTATTCATCTGATTTTTTGATGGCAACTAAGCAGAGCTAGACTGGTCATCCTACTCCCTGCGAGGCTAAGAAACCCCACAGAGACAGCTTGGCAGCTGTTATCTGAGGACTGTTGGTTCCCAAGCCCACCACATGTCCCACCAGCTAGAAGTAAGTGCTACGGAAGGGGTTAGGGAGTGAACTAGACTGCACCCGCGATGAGGTCAGTCCCATCTCTTCTGCTGGGACTGTGTTGGCTTGTCCAGGTCAGGCCAGCCCCTACCTTGTGCTGGTGAAAAGGACAGCAGAGGCTGTTTACTGCTTTAATCATTAGGTGGGTAGGAACTGTTCAATGCCTTAATTTGCGCTAGGTGATGAAGAGCAGCCAGGCGGTGATTTTTACCTCTTTTGCCCCTTTCTGTCTGGGTTTTCCTGCTTCTAAATTTTTTTACATGAAGGAAATGAGATGGGGCAAAATGAAAATTATGTCAGCAGCATCAAAAGATGAGAGTCTCTGCATGGATGTCTACTTTTTCCCCTCTTAGAGGATGATCCTTGCATCAGTCAATGTTTGCAACATCCAAGAGCACCCATTACCAGCAGCCAGGATCCTTCTGACTGGCTGAGAAGAAAGCAGCAGCATAAACATGTCAATAAAGCACCAGTGATTTGTCAGGATGTTATAATGCATTAACCAGGGGGGTGGAGAGGAGAAAGCCCTGCCAAGACTCAGCCAGCTCAAAGGGATCTACTGCTAGTGCATAATGTTGGGCTCTTTCATCAGTGGGCAAACCCAGTAACTTCCCGGGAGTCGCTCAGTAATGAGGCAGTGCTGGATACCCTGGCTTCAACAGCTGGCTCGTGGCCACTCAAGACCCTCTGCCCCCTTCCCACAGCCACCCCATGATGCTGACGGATGCTGCAACCCTTGGGTGCCCAGCAGCAGGGGATGGTGCTGGTGAGCAAACAGCATGCTTGCAGTTTGGACTCATCTCCGAGACCAAACAACGTCACCTCCTAGAAGGTTAAAAGGCTTGGGTCCATTTAGAACTGGGTTATTTGCCATGAAAGACCACACAGCACCTGATTTCCAGAGCTTGCCTGACATAAGAAATAGCATCCCAGTCTTTCTGTGATATTCTCCCTGTTTTGTTTGGTGTTTTTTTGTTGGGTTTTTTTTTTTTTTTTTTTAATGCATCACTTTTCAGTAAAGAAAGGCACTTATAAAGCATTGTTAGGAACAGATAAATGTGGCCAGGCAGCAAGGGAAGGAGTGCTGCAGTAATGGGCAAAATTGGGGAACTTCTGCAAACCAGCCTCCATGGACCTTAAAGATGCTCAACTGCTCCCACTGGGATTAGCAAGGAAGCCTTTGGAAAAAGAGATCTCCCCTGTATTCTGCTTTGTCTACATTCCTCTCCTCCACAGTCAGACCAGATAGATGCAGTACTGTTTCATTACTTCAGGTTTTGGGGCTGGGGGGAGTGGCTCTATTGGGTATTTATTCCCCATGCTATCTTATCATTAATGCATTAAGGAGCTGAACAGACAATAAGGGCAAATGAACTTCAAAACACAGGGAGCTGTCTCCATAGGGCTCAGACTGATTTATGGCATTTACGACCTGGCAGAATCACCAAAGCCCATTAAGCCTTGCACCTGGCTGTAACTTGAACATTCCCCTGGTTTCGAGGGGGACTTGCCATCAGTCACCCTGGCACTGCCACAAGCACTTCTCCATGATGGAAGGCAAGATTTAAACCAATGTGGGCAGGATTAACAAAAATTTAATAGGCTGCAGAGCACAAATTTATCCCAACTGCAGGGCTGGATACTGTTTCAGATGCTGGGATGTTCTGCTGGCCTCTTTCCAAGGTCTGATAGGAAGGGACTGGAGAAGGATCCTGGAGCCATTGCATTTGACTCAGGTTCCCCTTCTCTGTCCACTGTTTCATCACCAGAGATGGGCTGGTTGCTCAGCTATTATTTTTCTTTCCCTGCTTTTTGAAGTTTTACTGCTTTTAAAGAAGTGTCTCTCTGTGACACCATTCCATCAGCAGGACAGTTGTGTGCAAATCACCAGTAGAAAGCAAAGCACTGCTGGAGCCAAGGGAATAGCCTGTGCAAAGCCCTCTGAGAGAGGATGGCGCTTGTTCTGAAGTCTGGCACATAGGAAAGCTGGGTTTGCCATGTGTTTTGCAGCTGGAGAAGCAATCAGTAGTGGGGAATATTACACCAAAAGCACAAAAAGGGGGAATATTTATGCAGCATCAGTGCACTGAGGACATATAAGTAGTCTAACGACAGGTCATGATGCTGGGTTAGATGTGGGTGATCGAAGTTTTGAGGAGAAAGGCAGTGAAATATTTCATTGCAGATATCACTAGTGGAAAAGACCTTCTTAGGAGTTAAAATTTACTCTGTGCTCCAGAAATGTTTATGGCCCATGTAAAATTTACCAGACAAATGTCAGATGTCAGTGGATTATATTAAATGTAAATATTATACAATTCAGAGCCTCCATTTCTCATTGCAGCTTGGCACATAGCTCTGGCATATCTCCTGTGACTGACACTGCTGCAACACCAATGTCCATCACCCCCAAATTGTGTTCTCAGCCAGCATCCCAGCAGGGACAGGCACGGGATGATTTCCCAGGTTCCAGCATCACTGCCTAGAGTCCAAGAGGCTGAGCTGGCTCTTCCCCAGTGAGGTGGGTGCCAGCATCAGGTGGTGTTGCCTATTGATGATAGGAGGAGGAAGGACAGAGTGTGCTGGCATTGCTGCTTGCTTAGAAGAGGCTCAAGTGCACAGCAGTGGTGGCATCTTGCAGTTATTAAATGGACTTCAATTAAGTGAAGAGGAAAGCACTTTTTGTGGCTGTCCTGGGGGCTTGGGTAGGTCCCACCAAGGCTGAGCACAGGCTCAGTGCAGCTTTCTCTGTCAACTTGTCCCCAGCAAGCCTGAAAGATATCTGGCATGCTTGCATTCCTGCAGGCATGCTAACATTGCCGCTGGCATGCTAATCCATTTTTTTGGATGTTTCACCAGTTTAACAAATTACTGCTTCTTTGGCCTGGCCTGTGGAACTCCAGTGCTGTGTTGTGCACAGGATGTGACTAAGGGCTTGATACATCTTTCCAGTATTAAGGCATCTTGAGCAGTTATGATGCTAAGTCATACCAATGTGTTTCCACAGCCAGGCTGAGCAAGGAAAAATGAGTCAGTGTAATGCATTGCAGCTGGTAGCTGCAGATGCCAGGAATGGACTTTGTGCCATGGAAATAAGGTTTTGTGTTCCCTTGTTCACTGTGCATGTTACTCTCATGATACCTAACCATAAATAACCATATACAGCCACACAGAGGAACTTTTTTCCCTGCTCCTCATAACTTTTGAAGGGAAAAAAACCCAAACACTTCTTGCTACAACTTATTTAGAGCTACAGTGGATTTTGGTGTACTTTCCCATGAAAGAATTAGGTTTGATAATACTATTTTTGAAAATCCCTCTCCTGCATTCTCTGGCAGAGCATGAGCACATAACACACAAAACATGGGAGCCTGGCCCATTCACACTGCAAGATAAAGGTGTTTCAGAGCCACACTTCTATAGAAAACATAAACACAACAGGCTTTAGGAGGATCTTCCAGCAGCTTAAAAGCAATATTTCTGGTATCTCTTTTACAGATAGAAAGATTTTTCCCTCTGCATTTTGAACAGTGATTTGACTGTTTTTAAGTCAGGGGAATGTATGCTGGTACTATCTGGAAATAGCTTCTGGAAAGCAGTTTCAATACCTGCAGGCATGTAAACAGGGATGATCCTCAAGTACAAATTATACCATGTTTTTCTAACACAAGAGACAAGACCTGTTAATAGTTTATCCATGTGGTTTCCAGGGAGCTGGGGAATCCTGTTGATATTTGGAGGAGGGAGAAATTTCCTGAATGAACAAAATCCTTCTCTCTAGTCATTATTACAGAGCCACATTGCAAATTTGGCTTTGAGAACAGACCTCTTGTGCAGACCAAAGAAACAAACTTGCTAAAACCGTATAATGAGATAAGCTTGCGCAATTCCTGCTGATATTCCCCTCAAGCCAAGGCACCGTATGCTTATCAGAAACCTTCATGAGAACAGCAGAATGTTTAGTCATCCTCTCACTATTAAGCAGCTGAAAAATGCCCCTGCAGCTCACTGCTCCTCCCGGCAGGCTTAGGCTCAAGCACATGGTGCAGTTCTGCAATTTGACTTCCAGAAGGGGATTTGGATAAAAAATTGCGTAAGTTTCCTTTTCAAGAACTCACCACAAAATCTATTAAAAGACATTAAAATAATTTTAGGAGTTATTCATGTATGTTGATCTGGCTACATGTAAATGTATTTGGGTTTCCCCCAGTAACAACATAATGGGTATGAATGGGATAATTTCATACAGGGTTTAGGGTTGTGTTTCCCCAAAACACTTTTCAACCTTTCAGATTTGGGGCACTGTGGGAACATGCTGTGAGCTCTCGTGGATGCCTCCACTTTCCCGACAGAGAAAGAACATGGTTTTCCTGTCTCGTTTAAAATATGCAATAAGAACACCTTGCTTTCAATTTGCTAAAGCCAGTGATTGCTGCAGAGGTGAGATCTCCTTGGACAGGCACAGTTGAGAGGTTAGCAGGGTCTGTTGATTTAGTAAGTCTCACAATTTTTTTTGACAGATTATCTTTCCAGAGACATTAGTAGAGGCAGAACCCAGAAGTGCAGGAGAGCATCTCTGCTGTTTGGAAGGCGGAGGACAGAAGGGAAAGGTGATGGATTGCTCTGGTCCTGACCTATTAAGGCCCCAATGCAAACTGAAAGATAGAATAGGAAATACATATACCTATTTTTAAAGGGAATGTTTGTAAGGATGCTGTTTACATTGACCTTTCACACCAAGGTTGTGCACCACTTTGTGTTACATATTGGTTAGTCAATCAAGGGTGCAGACAGCAGGTAGGAAGAGGTCATTACTTAGCACCTTCTTCCCATGGGAACTGGAGAGCTCATGGACAAGGAGGAATCATGCACTCCTTTCTGAATCAGGGTAGACTGATTTCTTAGAGGCAGAAAAGTGGCTTCCCGAAATCTGACTTACCCAACCCACAAAAATGACGAACAGCCCAGCCCTATTACCCTGCTTTCATCTGCCATCTGATTGCCAATTTTTACCATTTTCAGATCATCAGAGGGAATCAATGACAGCTCTTCATGTTCCCTTTCAGCTCCTTCCAGCAAAACAATGTTTGTTATGTGTGGAGGGAGAGCCCCATACATTTGGGAGCTGAAAAACCTTGTTTGGAGCAGGATGACTGCCCACAGGAGAAGTTTATCACACCTTAAGCAAGACCATGGCAGCAGCTGGAACCTTCTCCTCTCACACCTGATGTCATTCCAATCCGATGTGCCAATTTCCATGATTTTGCTGTATCAAGTGAAAACTCTTATTCCAAGCACCTGACCCCTTCTCTCTGTGGGCTAGTTGTCCTGCACAACAGTTTGTAGGCAGTGTGTCTTCTGCCTGAGTTTCGGAGTTGGCATGGGCCTGCTCTTGAATTGCACTCTGTCTCCCCAAAGCCATGGGCCTGCTGAGACCTTTAATGGCTTACTAATTGCTCTGATTACAAGTCAAGGCTGAAGAGGGATTGTTGGATGATGAGCTCCCTGGCAGACAAGGAGATACCAGTGGAATATTTTAAATAAATAATTCAGTAGGCAGAGATGGGAAATGAACAAGTCCTGTGTCTGCTAAAGGGAATTAAAAAGAGACCAAAGAGAAGGAAAGACATCTCCTGCATGAGCGAGGCAGCCGCCTCTGAGATTGGGCTTCAGCTCACAAATGACAGCACAGCCTGTCTCTGTAAGACAGCAGTGGAGCACCTTGATGAGCCTTTGCATGGCTGCGCCATACCTAGTTACAAAACACTGCAGCTCTCCGTAGTGATCACTGCAACCAAAGGAGAGATCACAGGCTCAGGTTTTCATGGGGTGTTAAGTCCTTCAAAGTCTATTCAGCTGAAAGAACATATACCAGTCACAAGCTAGAAAGCCTAGGGTAGAGATTTCACTTTGGGGGAAGGCATTAAAAGATTTTCCTTTGCACGTGTTTTAATTTTTTGTCAGTAGACACAAACAACAAATTTGTTTATCCAATATGAAAAGGAACTGTATGCAAGTGTGGCTTTCTTTTTTTTTGTTTGTTTGTTTCCAGAACAGAGGAGAATATGCAATCACAAATCTTAGTGCAAGACAGGAACATTTGCAGGGAGGGCTGCTTTCATTTCATGTGCAAACTTATATGTGCCAATAGCAGTGCAAAACTTTCTCCCCATTCATGATGCTGGAGTTGGGATATATTTTTCTCTCTCTTTTTAGCTTCCAGTGACTCCTCTCACATCCATTCTGCAGATAAAAACTAACTTAATCTCTTTGCTAATGGAGGTCTGCTGTCTCAATCCTGTGGTGACAACAGCAGCGAATATTTCAATTAAAACTGCTTTCCACAAAATGGCTTGCAAGAGAAGAACTAATGGAGAACAGCCATGTGAAGGACTTGCATCCAGAAATCTGCAAACAGAAATATGCTGGTTACTCTTCCAGCCAGGAGAGGCAGCTGCCTGAGCTATTAGAACAAACAGCCAGGACAGAGTGCCAGGAGTGAAAGGCTTCAGCCCAGTGTCCTGAACCATCCTTGGATCTGTTCCAGGTAAGTTCTTCACCCTTCTGAGAGGTTTTGGTGCTTCAGGCTGAGGAGGAGATGATACATTCTGTTACTATCAAGTTGTCATGGGTAGGTGGATCTGTACAGCCCCTTGCTTTGGCACTGGAGCCTCAGGACACTGCCCATCAGCCCACAAAGGGAGGCAAGGGAGACACTCTTGGTTTAGGCTCTATTTTCCCCATCAGCCCATGTGCACAGCTCAGGTTATGGTACCTTCTGCAGTTTGTTTCCTCCTGTGAAGTCAACTTTGAGTGCTGGTTCATGTCTACAAAACTGACATGGTCTCATTTGAGAGTTGAGGTCTTAAACCCAGAACACAGAGCTTTGAATCCAACCATATTTTTTTTTCTTAATAAATGTAGCTCATGTGAGGACATTATCCTAAACTCTGTGCTGTTATTCTCACAGGCAAGTGCAAAAACAGTTTCCTAGCTCCAACTACAACTACCTCTAAAGAAGTTAAAAGCCTGCTGAGAAAAAGACTGGACATCCTTCTCCCCAGTAAAGAAATATTCATTTTATTTGGGATGCTATTGAATCAGTGAATTATACATTGAAATCTTTAGCACTGAAAAGCAGCCAAGCTTGCCATTGAGTACTTTCTTGACAAAAAATAAATGAACGGCTGCAACAAAGTGTGTTGCAGACATTATTCTTGAGCAGAGAAGATCGCACTGCTCCCTACCCAGGTGCCTCACAGCAGTATAAAGCACAGCACAGGCACAGCATACAACATGCAGTCATTGGATTCTCTTTCTCTGTTCTTCTTATCCAAGGGCTGCTAGGCATTACAAACACCCTGAAAGACTGTGGCTCTCCTGCCAGTCCCCACGGCTTGACCCCTGTGTGCTTGTCAGTTATCCATTGCAGAAGAATATGTACTTATAAGGGCAGTGTTTGCAGCACAGAGGTCTTCAGTGAGGTCAGAGTGTGCCTCTCGGTTTCAAGTGTTGGGCTTCCCTCCATGGACACTCCAGTATTATTCAGGAGCCTCGTTGTGTGTATTCAACCTGAGAAGAGGACAAGGATGAAGTCTGAAAATGTTGCAGCATGGATTTGAAATCTTCTTTCAAATGTTTTTTCATGGTTTTTATCTCCACCATGAAATATCATAGACTCCATAACACCTTTATGCCAAATCTTATTTCAATATCTTATATAAGAAATAATGTGGGGTGTTTTTTGTGGTGGAAAGAGTAGACAGCCCCTTCAAATGAGGTGTGGCTGAAGCTTCAGACCCTAGTTTTGCTTAAGATAAGATAAAAATAAATAAGCTTCTGATAAAGTCTCTTTATTAAATACTCACTGCTGGGTCTAGGGCTATGGGTGACAATCACAGGCACTGTCTCAAGCCCCTTGAATACTCAGTCTTTCTTTACTGTAGTTTCAGTGTCTTTCATTAGTTCTGAATTTGATCTGTTTGAAAAGTGTGTGTGTGTAAGGGAACATAAAGACAATTGTAAAGTAGCAAAATATTATTAAATATGTAAAATATATAAAAGGAGAAAGCTTATGTAAAATCTGGGCTATGCCAAAGTAATCTTGATGCAAATAAGCTTGCAAACACAGCCCATATGCTTTGCTTCAATACTTTTCTGACAATTCAGCACATTATTTATCTGGTTAAATAATTTTCTGACCTTCCTCTTGCCCTCCTTCCCCAAGGAAATACCCTTGACCTTTTTCCTTTGCAGAGAAATCCTGAAGAGTGGTTTCTGAATGAAAACACATTGGAATAAGAGCAAACACCAAACACGCTATAAATGAAAGCAATTCCATGTCAAGAGGAGCCAAAGCCTTGCCAAGCACCACAAAGAGCACTTTGCTTCTGAGAGGAAAGGGAGATTTTGTTCTGGGCGATGCAGATAGTGGGAAGAAGGATTCAGTAACAGGGGCAAATAATTTGTGGTCTCAGGCGACTTCCCCCAAATGTCTGAGGGGCCTTATTGCTAAATCAACAAAACCACAGCAGAAACACTTCCTGAGTTGCACTAGATAGTGAGGTATCCATCATGTGCCCCAATTTAGGGATATTCCACATGCTCTTCTGGGCATGGAGCATCACAAGCACCTTGAACATGTGTGCTCATCCAGGCAAGGCAAGCCACAGCCTTAGCTTAGCTACAACAATAGAGAGGAGTAAGAGGCACCACTCAAGCAGAAACATTTTCAGAATGAAGAATATAAAAGGAAAAGAAAAAAAAAAAACCACACAAAACCCGAACTTTTTGAAGCCTCACAGCTGCTAATTGCCAGTCGTGTTTGTGACTCAGAGGGTAGACTGTATGCTATAAATGGAAATGGGTTACTTACGATTTGACTGATAATGTCTTCATTTTTGTAAGAAAAATGTCTTTTGAAGAAATAACATAGTGGTGTGGCAAGCTGTTCCATATGTTCTTTGCTGCAGCTGACTTTATAATACATCTTAGCTACACTTTAATCTGTATAGCACTGATTGCATTGTAACTTCTATGTCTTCTGCAGATAAAGTTATGGAAATATAATGATTGCACTTCAGATACACGCCAATGCTGCCTATACTATTTCAAATCATCAAACAAGGGAAAAGCACCTGCTTGCCTAGGCTTTCCCCTCCTGTTTACCACTTTCTGTACCACAGCAAAAGAGGTTTGTAGGTCCCCCAGAGAGACTCAGCACCAAAAATAACTATTCATGCCTGCTGGAGCCATGCTTTGACTGTGTAGTACTTTGTGCAAAGGATGGAAGCTTTGAGCCCTAACACAGGCAAAATGGGAGAGTATGGCTGCTTGGGCCATCTTTTCAGAGGGCTGATGGAGGTGGGGATAGACAGGAGAAAATCTGGATGATGCCCTTCTTCTCAATGAAGGAAAATAGGTCTGGAAATTATGGCAGTTGTATCCCAAATTCATCTCTAAATGGCTTGTCTGCTGTGAAATTCCTTGGACTATCTCCAATATGCTTCTGGGAAATGCTGACAGCGTCCTCAAGAGCTGTGGGTTGGCTACCACAGCCATGATGATTACCCTATTACATTTTGGTGTTGGGAGAGGGTTGAGGCCATCTGGAACACTGTGGTGTGGCCTCCTGGCAATGCCTTGCTGGGCTGAAGCTAGCAGAACCCTGCCTCTCATTGTCTCTGGGTAAACAACCTGGCAAGATGTCTGTCTGCAATTGAAAGCCTAGCTATATATTGACATTTGCAGGGAAAACAGTTTGTCACTGTAAAGCTGTCTGTATGGGGTGAGCCATAGAAAGCAATTTCAAATAATCATCCCCCTGAAGATTTTGGTGCAGTGTCTTTGGTGGTGATTTTAGCAGCAGGTTGCCTTCACCACTGCTTTACATGGGATATTTTAATGGAGTGCTGGAGCAAATGGTTGCCCCTCCAGAAACTCTGCATCAGAGATTTGGCCTCAGGCCTGGTTTGTTCAGATGCCTCAAGGGCCTCACCATGGCAGGGAAATGCCCTAAAATCATAGGGAAGCTGCAGGCATCACAGTGTAAGGATTGCCTGACTCCCTGTGCCTTACCCTTTGCAATCTTCTGTAGCCCCCATTGCTGCTCCTCTGCTACCTTTTGCAATAGGGTTGAAGGGGTCCTGCATGTTGAGCCAAATCTTGGCAGCCCTTCCTCTGACTCCTTCCACCCATCTCCTTGTCTTCATGCAATGTTTTACATCATGGCGACTGTGCTAACCTGCACCGGCCAGTCCCAGGCAGCGTATGTTTTTCCAGCCATGGCCAAGGAAGTTTTTCCTAATTCCCTGTGTGACCCCAGCATGTAATAGGGCAATTGTCCCCTGGTTGGCTGGATATAGTGGCATTAAACACATATTACCTCTGGAATTCAAAAAGGAACCATGCCAAAGCAGAGGGCTTGAGCTTTCTGCATCCTCCTAAGGAAGGTTGCCTTGAAAGGTTATAATTTAACCCACACACTGATTGCAAATCATTTCATGTAACACCAGTGATGAACAAGCAAGAAAAAATGCCATAAGAGATGGCAAAAGGTGATGGTTTATGCACTGCAATGTCATATACCTCCTTCATATACATATATATAGCAGCCTGAATGCATTGTATCAACTGAATGCTTTATGGGGTGAGAAATGCACAGGCTAAAGGTTGAAAGGAAAATTTAATATCACATTTAAACAGTGACTCAGTGATTTGCAGAGGCAAGTTCCGATATGCTGGATGGGTCAGCACCAAGGCAAGAGTGAGTGTGACTCAGTGGCATGGGGAAGGGCACTGAGGAATGGGGACAGCGAAGAGGACAAGGCTGGGAGAGGGCTGCTTTGAGGGCAGGAGGGCACATGGAACAAGCCCTTGGAAAGCTCTGTGGGGTGTAAGGGTTCTGTGGGAGAGGGCTGAGTGATAGGTGAGTGTCAGTGGCCATGGCAGTGAGTGATGAGATCTCCTGTCCTCAGCTTGTGAGCTTGATGGAAGCTCACATGAGTTCCTAAAATTCATGGAATTACTCTGGGAGCAAAGCAAAAATTAAGTGTATAAGGAGGAGTCCTGGTCCTGGGAAGGAGCCAAATAAAGGGTGTTATAGATTGAATGCATTGATGGAGATGCCATATGGTGGGAGGAGCATGACAAGGACCAGAGCCTGCCATGCCTGCAGGCTCCTGATGTGCCATACCTCAAGCATCATATGTGATGGCATCAATGCCACTCACTGCCTTGCCAGAGGTTTGAATCATCCACAAATAGGGGAGGGGAAGGTAATGCTTTTCCAAGACTGGACTGCTGTGAAACGTAGCATCCTGGGAACAATCTGGCAGCTGTTGTGGTAAGATAGGGATAAAAAAGAAGGCAATAGAGAGCCCAGACCTTGAAATGCACTTACAGATGCTCTGGGGTCAGCCTGAGTTCGAAATAAAAACTTAAGTAAAGCCAACCTGGAGGTGGGAGGGTGTCATCAGAGGTAAGAAGTTGATTTATTAAAGTAGGCAACACAAAGACTTTGCTCACAACCACTGCTAAAGATGATATCATAGGCATCAACAGAAACATGGTGGGATGGCTCCTATGACTGGAGAGTTGGAATGGAAGGTTACAGGCTCTTTAGGGAAGACAGGCCTGGCAGCTGGGAAGGGGTAGTTGCTATTTATGTTAGGGATAGGCTGGAGAGTATGGAACTCTGTCTGGGGACAGGTGAGCAGTCGAGAGAGAGTTTATGGGACAGGGTTAAAGGGAGAACAGCGATGGGAGACATTATTGTGGGGATCTGTTAGAGATCGCCTGACCAAGAGGACTCTGTGGATGAAGCACTCTATAGACTGTCGTGGTTTAAGCCATAAATCAGCCACGCAGTTTGTTCACTCACTTCCCCCTTTTTCTTCCCTCTGCTCCT
>JANRGW010004992.1:28757-68536 GCA_024733675.1 Psilopsiagon aymara | reverse complement strand
GACATATAGTGTTTCTTCCAAAAGAATTTATTTTCCCTTTTTAACATGCTTGAAGTTGGACATCCAACATTGACTGTCACCTTGGGAAACCTTGACCTAGTTTTCCTAGCAGGCCAGGGAAGCTGATGCAGTCTAGGCTGGCAACCCTTTCCCACTGTTCTTGACTTTTTACAGTTAATAATCTGACCTTGAGGCCTTGCATAACCTCCTTGTTCATTGGTGTGGTGGTTTTGGTGGTGATGCCAGGTGGGAGAAGGGGAGCATTGGGCAGCAGAGATTCTTTCCACCAAGAGAAACAATGAGTCACTGCTGTCCTGTGATTATTCCCTGGCCTTTCTCAAAAGGCTGCCTGCTGTGATGAGAGGATAGTCCTTTCTCCATTACTTATGCTGGGGGTTAGCAGCTACCAAACGTTAGCAGCTACGACAAAGCATAACATGGGCAGGTTTTGAGCAGCATAAAGCAGGGAATGGGACCTATGAGATATGGTATCTTGAAGAACACAGGCTGAGAGAGATGGTGATTTCCAACTTAAGCCTCCCAGTATTTTTCCAAGAAGTGCTGCACCATGATACCACAGGTCAGATGATTGGCTACACGTTGTTTCCTCCCCCCGGTAGTATCTCTTGGGTTGATATGCCTTTTTGTATTCTTAATCTGCAAAAGGAAAAATAAGCATTTTTCCATGCAGTATACTAGATTTGCTGGATAACTGTGCAGTTTGTGGGAAAAGGAGTCGATTCGATGTGGGGTAACAGCACAAGGGGGAATATGTTGCTTTGAGGGGGTGAGTGATAAAGGAGTCTGGAAAGACATGGCTTTTGAGCTGATCTTCTTTTCTATGTTTAAATGAAA
This sequence comes from Psilopsiagon aymara, assembly GCA_024733675.1. Lineage (NCBI taxonomy): Eukaryota > Metazoa > Chordata > Aves > Psittaciformes > Psittacidae > Psilopsiagon > Psilopsiagon aymara. The sequence goes on along the minus strand of JANRGW010004992.1, from coordinate 67,681 downwards.
TAAAGTTTTTTTGTTCATCTTAACTAGTCCATAGTTAGTCTTGCATCCACAGTACAGAGAGGGGAAGGATAAGTCTTTTGATGAGTGGTAGTTATCTTAGCTCCTGACTCTAGCAAAATGGGAGAGGAAGGTGAATCACATAGGGTTTGTTTTACTTGCACAGTGAAGTGAGCTGAGCCTGGATCTGAAGCCTAATGAGACTTTTGTTGCCCAGCAGAATGGTAGAGTTGTGTTTAAGTCACTGGGCAAAAGACACTGACTTTAGTACCACTCTTATTCTGTTTGTCCTTTGGCAAGATGCTTAAGTCACTTAGTCTTTCTTGTAAAAATGTAATGGTAATTACCTTCTAGAAGTACTGTGAATTAAAGATTGCTATTGGTGTAAAATTCTGTGAGATGCTCTGAAGAAATGCTGTTTCAAGGTGTACAGCTGAGTCTCCCTTCTCATACCTAGATGTCTGGCAGCTATGCTTTTTCACTTGTGCAAAATCTATTTTATGTATGGAAGAACAGGCTGAACTGCTAGCTGCTGGTCTGAACAAAATCGTTTTGAATGTTTTTAATTCAATTTTGCTTTAAAGCTTTGTTGCACTTACCAACTTTGCCTGCTCTCTGGACAGGCAGTGTAAATAATAATCTCCAGTGAAGTATGCCAGTTCTTGCCCTCAGATTGGTGTTACACAGACCAGACCAGATAATGCCACAGCATTGCAGTAATGGGGCAGCAGCTTCTGATGAGGATGAGAAAGCAGCCATGAGACAGGATGAGCATTCAGGATGCAGCAAGACATGGTAGAACATAGATGCCAAATGAGTATGTTAAGCAGTGAGTACTGTCACCAGTTGCCAATTAAAACAGCAGAAAATAGCCAGACATTCCTCACTGAAATAATTGGTAACAGCATGAGCACTGCATTACCTTTCAGCAGAGCTCTACAAGGGAGCCATGGCCTCTGCAACATGTTGATCTGACCTGGAAAAGGGACAGGCTAAAGCCTGTTCCCATCTCCTTTCCTGGACCACACCATCTCATTATGTTACGCTTTGGTGGCCCTCTGGAGGATCTTTTCCTACCTTTAAATCCTGTGCAGCACTTCAGCAATCCCTTCTCTGGTGTCCCCCTCACTCTCTATTAGCACAGATGCTCCCAGAGCATGTAGTTTCTGACTGATTTTGGGGGTAATTCATGAAGCTGGCAGCCTCACCTTCCAGATCTCCTGTCCTATTAAGATACTAGATTTGGCCCTATGTGCTTCAGGAATGTATTTGGGGGGCTTCTCCGGAGCAGGAGTAAGGGGAGCTAGAAATACAAACAAAGAAAGCAGGATCATGTAAGGTTCTCTGCTTCTGTCCTTGGGGAAGCCCTCTTAGTCCTTTGCTTAAAAAAATTACAATCAGGAAACCACAGGGCAGCTAATCTAATGCATAACCACAAGGTAAGGAAGTGTGTATTTTAATGTGTGCCTTCAAGCTGAAAAGTAGCTTGTTTTTCAGTACCAGAAGTGAGTAAATACTTTAAAGTTGTCTGCTCTCATCTTTCCAGGAAGTCATTAAAAAGCTTAAGTTCAGCCTTTTTTCTGTTTGAGAATTGTGATCAAATTTACCTGTAGCCGAATTGATTATATTAGCTTGTTTTCTTTTTTTTAAACATGCAAGCATAAAAGTTCTGGTGTGTATTTGAATAAAAAATACAAGTTCAATAATAATAACAAAGTAAAATACAGACTTCAAAATATGAATCCAAGCACTGTGATTTATCTTGGAAGAGGAGATGAGTAACTGAATTGTAGTAGGAACACGTGGCTGCTGTAGTGGAGCAAACTCACCCTCCCAGCCCAATGGTTATTCAGAGAAAGAGTCAAGTGACACAGTTTAAATAACAACTATGCTAAAATTCTCTTTGGTTTAGCATTTTGCAAAAGGAGGTTGAGGAAATGACAAAAATGCATACATTTTTGATTTTAAAGTATGCAATGTATAGATATCTGATACAGTATTTACAGCACCTGTATTCTTTTCTAATGAATATTCTTTACAGCAGTGAAACATCTTTAGGACCCTAAAATTAAACTTCTTTGATCTCAGTGAGTTCACTCATTCTGCAGGCTTGGAGCACACAACTTTTTAACTTCTTGAATTTTTTACCTTCTTTTTTTTTTTTTTTTTTTTTTTTGAGTGGGGAATGGGAAGGATATCTGTGGGTTTTGTTGTGTTTTTTAGGGGTTCTTTAGATTTTTTTTGTTTAGTTGTGGTGGTGTGTGTTTTGGGTCTATATTATTTTCTTTAATATTCAACCTCTATTCACAATAGCTGCCTCTAACAGTTGCCCCAAGACTTCAGCATGCACTTAGGGAAAAAATGCTGTGCACCAGGCATGCGCTTGTGCTACTGATGTGGCTGCACACACATGTGCCCACACAGAGGGTCTCTCTGCCTTGTCCTTTGTGGCTATGAACAGGAGATGTTTTCATCTGGGAGGGGGGTTTATTAGACATTTTCCAGTATTACCAAAACAGGCATGCTACAGATAAGATGCTTGCATTAGAAGGATTTATGCTGCTTCCTCGGTTACTCAGAGAGACCAGCCGCTCGAATCGGCCTGCATCAGACCCAGACACTCTGCTTATGAAATAGCATATGGTTCAAAACCCCAACTCTTCCCTCTACTGCTCACTTTGTCAAACAAAATATTTTTTATTGTTGTTTCTTGACTTTTTCTTTTCAGACACAATTCCTCTAGGCTATTGTTATTTCAACAAAAGAAGGGGAGGATAGGCTCAGTTCGTTATTCTGTGGCTTTCTGGCGAGGAATTAAGAAATACTCTAACAGTTTAATAATGATAATCTCCAAATAGTTCATAACAGCATTAAGGGTAATTAATGACATTTGAACAGTAAGGATACTTAATCCCTAGGGAAATGTGATATCCACTATTTTGTTTACCTCTGAAGTTGTTTCAAAGCTAAAGGAAAAAAAAAAATCTGGTTTTAAAATGTTTACATATTTGCACTGTTTCAGATTTTATCTTCATTTATCATAAGTAAATAAAAATACTAAGAGTTTTTGCTACTAATAAAAACTGTATTCCACATTAGATCCACCATTATGGTAAAAATAAAGAGGAACTCATATGTTTCCTTTGGGATTAAAATTTTCTGAAAATTATAAATCACCAGTGATGCTCTGGTTTACAAAGAAGGATAACTTCTTCTAAAAGACTGACATATTTACATTTAAAAAACATTTTTCACAGCCTTTAAAGCCATTAAAAGAACTTAAATAATATAGATGATAAATGTTATGTACTGTAGCCTTTATGTTTTAGTAGCATTTTTTATTTTTTTCTTCACATAGCTGACCTCGCTAAGCCTTTTAAAAATGCTATTACATCCTTTTATGTTTTCATAATTTTACAATGAAGGGAGAAATGACTCCTGTGGTAGTTTTCATGATAACACTTGAACTAGCCTGATTCAGATGTTTAGGTTTCAAAAGTCAACAGAAAGAAAATGGTTTAGTTGTCCTTGGGTTTTGAGAATAAATAAGGATAACACCTGATTCAAGGCAGGAATCTTTAGTCGGGGTAAATATACTGAGCGAACCAGTGTGTTGATCCAGTTTAGCATTTGAATGCAGCCTCTGTTCTTTTGGTTATGTTATGCTTTTGAGCCTGTTTCTACTTTTGGCTTTTACATTCCACAGAACTTCTGTAAAATCAGCAGGGACAGTGCTAATAAATTTATAATGTTGTTTTGTATTTCTGAACATTGTACCTCAGTAATTAAGTGAAATATTTATGATGAATATGAAACAATGCAAATTCATTTGTTTGCCTGAAAGCTGGCTTGTTATTTATTTAGATTTATCTTTGAATGATTCTTTAAATTGAATCACAGTATGAATGAGAGTGATATTTAAAGCAGAGAAAATTTGCTATAGTGTATTGTTGCACCACATTCTATTATCTGGTGTTAAAGCTATTCAGAAGATTAAAAAAACAAAAAACCCAGAAAAGAAAAACGCACCTTTCTTTAGCTTTTTTTCTTGTAGAAATTCTACAAGTTAGATGGTTTCCCAGCAGCTGAAATCTTTAATAAGCCTTATGCTTTATTATAGCTAGCTGTACGTGCACAAACTGGGTCTTGAATTATAGGACATGTAGGAGTAAGTTCAGCATAATGTGATCTAATTTTTGCCTGAGTTGGCTGTATTTTGATTCATGGGCAACTACGTCCAGTTGTTTAGGGTTTTTTCTTTTACTGTATTCAATCCTTTGACCAGTTGCAATCCAATTAATGAAGTGACTGATGAAACGAAATGCTTGTGCAAAGTGTCACTGTCTTGACGATCATGAGATATATTATTTCATTTGAACTTTTTTCTAAAGTAAATTTTTTTCCCCAAAATAACTTCCCTAAGTAAATTTTCCCTAAGTAATTTTTTTTCCCAAAAATAACTCCCTTTGCATACATATTACTGTTGCTTTCCTCATCTTGCTATTTGACAGTCATCATGTTTATGTCATAACTAAGGAATTCTTACCTAAATGTAAAAAAAATGGAAAACATGTTTTTTTTTTTTTTTTTTTTTAGTTTAGTTTAAAAAGGATATTTTATTTCAAAGCTACTGTATGATAAAGTGTTGCACATCCACTGATAAGAGTAGCTATAGTACTTCATCTGATTTGGAGGGACTGCTAATGTGCTGAAAAATTTTTGAGACTCATAGGTGGGAAGATCCTCCCAGATTTTGGAAAACTTTGGAAGTGTATGATATGCACATATCTTCTGTATCTTGTTTGATCTTGGTTTTTACAAAATAACCCTGAGCAATCAAAGGTGACCAACTCTTACATGAGTTTACAAAGTATACCTTCCATAAGGTTCTGTCTTACTATTGAGTCTATAGCCAATACCTGGGTTCTTGGGGAAATGATGGCCATTACTTGGAAACTTTATTTAGTGAAACATACTATTCCTCTACTTTGTCATCATTGTATGTTTATTTTGTAAGCAGCAAGTGCTCCAGCCACACTGCCCAAGTCACAGAAGGCAAACACAGGGACTAGGAGAACGAAGAACTGCCCACTGTAGGAGAAGATCAAGTTCAATACCATCTAAAGAACCAGAAGATCACAAGTCCATGGGATCTGACAAGGGGCATCCATGGGTCCTGAGGGAGCTGGCAAATAAAGCAGCCAAGCCACTGTCCATGATATACGACAAGTCATGGAAGCCCTGTGAAGTTCCCACTGACTGGAGAAAGGGAAAGAAACCCCCCATTTTTAAAAAATGAAAAGAGGAACACCTGGGGAGCTACAGGCCAGTCCGTCTTACCTGAGTGCCTAGCAAGATCATGGAGCAGATCCTCCTAGAAATTATGCTAAGGCAAATGGACAATGAGGAGGTGATTGTTGACAGCCTCCATGGCTTCGCTAACGGCAAATCATGCCTAACAAATTTGCCGACCTTCTACAACAGGTTTCAGCATTGGTGAATAAGGGAAGAGCAGCAGACATAATCTACCTGGACTTGTGCAAAAACATTTGAGGTTGTGCCCTACAGCATTCTTATCTTTAAAAGGGAGAGGCATGGATTTGGCAGATGGACTACTCAATGGGTGAGGAATTGGCTGGTTAGTCACACACTCAAATAATTTTGGTCGACAGCTTGATGTCCGAGTGGAGATCAGTGGTAAGTGGTGGTCCTCAAGGGTTTGTACTGGGGCTGGTGCTGTTTAGCGTATTTGTTGGTGACATGGACAGTGGGATTGAGCACTGTTGGCCTCAGCAAGTTAGCTGACAACACCAAGCTGGTGGTGCAGTTGACACCCTGGAAGGAAGCGATGTCATCCAAAGTGACCTTGACAGGCTTGAGAGGTGGGCCTGTGTGAACCTGGTGAAGTTCACAAGGCCGAATAAGAGGACCTGCACATAGGTTGAGGTAGTTTCAAGCACAAATACAGGCAGAGTGGAGAATGGATTGAGAGAATACCTGAGGAAAAGGACATGAGGGGGTTGTTTGACAAAAAGCTTAACATGACCCAGCAATGTGTGCTTGCAACAGAGAAAAACAACTGTATCCTGGGCTGCATCAGAAAGAAGCATGACTAGTAGGTTAAGAGCGGGGAATCTCTCCCTCTACTCTGCTCTAGTAAGACCCCACCTGCAGTATTGTGTTCAGCAATGGGCCCCCAATGTAAGAAGGACATGGACCTGCTGGAGTGACTCCTGAGGAGGCCACAAAGATGCTCAGAGGGCTGGAGTATCTCTTCTATGAAGACAGGCTGAGAGAGTTGGGCTTGTTCAGCCCTCAGGAGAGAAGGCTTCAGGGAGACCTTTCAGTACCTTTCAGAAGGGGTCTACAAGAGAGCTGGAGAGGGAATTTGTATAAGAGAATGTAGGATAGGACAAGGGATAGTGGCTTTAAAATGAGAGAGGGTAAATGTAGGTCAGACATAAGGAAGTTCTTTCCTGTGAGGGCTGTAAGACACTGGCACAGGTTGCCCAGAGAAGCTGTGACTGCCCAGTCTCTGGCAGTGTTCAAGGCTGGATTGGATGGGACTTTGAGCAACCTGGTCTAATGGAAGGTGTCCCTGCCCGTGGCTGGGGATTGGAACTTGCTGGTCTTTCAGGGCTTTCTAACCCAAACCATTCTATCATTCTGGGAGCACTAGAAAAGAGTTATGAAATACTAAGTCAAAGATGCGCTATGCTGGCCAGGAGCAGAACAAGGAGTTTTGAATTATTCTACTGACATCTTTAAGAAAGATACTTGGACACTTTTTTTTTGTCATTTAGAGAAAAGTAGCAGCTTAGAATTAGCAGAAGATCTTCCATATTTTTTTTTTTTTTTTTTTTTGTCAGTGAATACATTTTGGTTTTATACCTCATGCCTTATTGATAATTTTGCCTAATAATATATGCATCACACATGGACTGTCAGTGACATAACATATAGCCATTAACTCTAAAATTAAAAAAGGTAAATTTTCAGTAAATCAACCATTCCTGCCACTTACTTTCTCTGGGGTCTTAGGAAATTATTTAAGTATGCCAGAATCATAGAGGAGGGCTCAGAAATTTTAGTTGGCTAGAAATGTGCTACTGTGTGTTGCTATAGAATTTGGAGTCTCTTACTGCCACATACATATTTTGGAAAAGTAAATCAGGCACTTCAGTTGAATGTTGTAGTAGAGCTGCAAAGCCAAAGAGTAGACCTTCAGTGTCAGAAATATTAAGCACAGGGAAAAAGAAATGAATGCTGTGCTATACCCCTTATTACTGCAGAAGTTTAATTTGTGATTTTGTCTTAGTTAAAACCCAGATATGTTGTGCAGTCTCTCTCCCTTCTCCTGTTCCTAGGTCTAAAGGTCCTCCTGGACATAAGTTCTTTTCAGGCATTCTGAGGAAGGAAATGGAGTTGTTAGCTTCAGTAAGTGCAACGATACCTATCTTTTCCTTCAAAACTGAATGGAATTTTAAGCTCTCCTAATTTTTTATAATATACAAATGAATTTCCTATGTGGAGAGATTTAAAGAAATGTAAGAAGTACAGTCATAATGAAGAATAACCAAGCATTCCCACTCTCTCATTTACTTTTGATTAGAGAAAAAAAAAAAAAAAAAAAAGAAGGTATTTTTTTAGCAAATCTCATAATTTGAGGGCCACCTCAAGGCTTTGGAGCCCTGAGCTAGCAATGTCACAGAGGTAAGAGGGTGTTCTGTGGAAGAGTGTTGCAGGGGAAGTCCTGTGATGTTCTCAATCCAGCTTCAGAAAGGAGGCTGAAAAAACCTTCTTTGAAGAGTGTTTTGGTTAATGTTTTATTTCCTGATATTCCCAGATGACACATACAGTAGAGTCAAAAGAGTATTCAAAAATCTCAAAATAGAACTCAAAATAATCAAAATAGGACTCCAGTAGTACAAATAGCATTCAAATCAGGGTGCAGAAATAGCCTCAGCTCATCACTGTTCCGCTATTAAACCTAGCAGAGATAGGGCTGTGATGACAGCAAGGCTGGAGCCCTCTCTGTCTACCCTTAGTGCCATGCTGCTCCTCTGAGCTCCCCAGTCTTTCTCGAGATCATAAACTTGCTGTGGCAGCCACAGCTATGGTTAGACTTCCTAACTTTTGTCAATATAAATAGTAATATTTTTATGTTGGATCTGAGCAATTGTATCATGTTTTTGGCCTTGGCTTACTCATGTAATTTTAGAGAATTAGTTGGAAAAGGCCCATGAAAAGTTGAAAGTGTATTCTGAGGAAAAAAAAAAAATTAAAAATATAGTTGTTTACACTTATGATCTGAAGCACGTTATGACCTCGGAAGAGCTATCACTATTAAACCCTGCAGTTTGTTTTTCCAGAAAGGGATTAGTAGTTCTTTCTCTTCTCAGTGCTAACCCATCCTCCTCAACATTTCCCCAGCTCCCCCCCCCCCAAAAAAAAACCTCTCGAAAAAACCCAAAACCCCAATGAGAAACTAAACCCACGTTAATGTTGTTAGTAGTATAATTGCCTCGGTCCTAAGATGTATTTCTCTGCTGTGGTTGGCAGTGCTGGGGAAATAGCTGGCTAAGTGATTCTTGGATTTTAAACCACAAAGGGCTGACCATGAGTCCAATATTCACTTTCCAGACTTGGGAGGAACTTGATTTTGACCTCAGAAAAGGCACAATGCCTGTACTCATTAACATCTTCATAGGTATGTTTTTCTTTAAGGGAGGCTCCATAGAAATATCATAGTGTGACTGTAATATTGACTCCTTTTATCGCTGTTTCTTGGCTTTTTGCAATTGCAGGTCATGGCCTTAAACTGATAGTCTTCCAGAACAGGTTCTGCATCTGCCGATGATAAAATATACGTGATGGAGGACAAACCCCAACTTTGCTCCAATAAATAATAATTTTGTCTGACTCTGTAGAGATGACAATTATTAGGAACTTATGGTATACGAGGTAATTTTTGATTAGGAAAAGAGAATTTGCAATGACTGGAACATTCAATTTTTGAGTGGTTGGTAGGCTTTAATATGTACATGTCTTTATTGGATGCTTTAAAGTTGGCAGTGAGCCCATCTGGCTGCAGGGATAAGGAGGGTCAAGTGGGCTCTCTGAGGCACGTAAGTATGGCTCAAATCCATCAGGATTTAATGGAGAATGAGTGATCACATTTTGGGCAGGGTCCTGGGGGAACAAGTAAGACCTGGGGAAACATGCAATATACTAAAAAATCCTACACTGTTATGAAAGGAAGCAAGTCAAAGTGGCACCACCAGTTACACAGAAATGGATATTACAGTTTTGGAAACACTGCTGACAGACCAGAAAACATAAAGCCAGCACAAGTGACAGACTACATTTAGGGCTAGTAGTGAAGTAGTGGTGATAATGAAGAATGCTGAAGAAGTAAAAATGAGAAAAAGTCAGAAAAAAATTTAACTAAAATTTCAAATGCAGGTATTTCTCTGTTCTTATTGGCTTTCTGAAAGGCACACTAACAGAGTTTTATCTCCATACATTTCAGTGGAGATCAGATACCATGTCAGTCGCAAAAAATTTGCTTTAATTATGAAATGAAAATAGTTTGTAGCAGAAATTTAAGTACTTTAGGTTTCAATCTTGCAAAGAGTTTTATGCTTGTGTTTAAATACTTCTAATGTCTCTAAATAGTCCCACGATGAATCTTATTGAAGAAAATAGGATGAGAAAATTGGGGCTCTTCAGCCAGGAGAAGATAAGGCTGCATGGAGACCTCATAGCAGCCTTCCAATATCTGAAGGGGGCCTGCAGGGATGCTGGGGAGGAACTCTTCATTAGGGAATGTTGTGAGAAGACATGGAATAACAGGTTCAAACTTAAACAGGGAAAGTCTGATTGGATAAGAGGAAGAAATTCTTTACTCCAAGGGTGGTGAGGCACTGGAATGGGTTGCCCAGGAAAGTTGTGAATGCTCCATCGCTGGCAGTGTTCAAGGCCAGGTTGTCAGAGCCTTGGGTGGCACTTTTTAGTGCGATGTGTCCCTGCCCATGGCAGGGGGATTTGAACTAGATGATCTTAAGGTCCTTTCCAACCCGAACTATTCTATGATTCTAAAATGGTGCTGCTCATCTAGGGTACAGATAAGCACATGAATGTGTCTTTGCAGTGTTAAGGCTTGGTTTAGAGTTGTACAGATTCATTTTCACTAGAGATCTCAAAACAGGAAGCTTGAATTCAGACTTAGAAATACATTTTGCTTTCACTATTTTATTGCTCCAGTTTCTGAAATACTAGATGTATTAACCTGTTGCACCATATACTAAGCCATACACAGTGATTGTTTCTGCACATAAGAAAAGGTTTAAAACCTTCATTATTTCTGCTAGCCCGATTTCCAGCCTTGCATAACCTGTCATTCACACCAACTAAAGTGTTTCCACTATCCCTCAGAGAAAAGCAAAGCCAATTAATCAGACTAGCCACCTGTTTATGTAGTTTAGATCACCTAATCAAAGAACAAGAGCATTACAACGATGGAACATTCAGTTCCGATAGCAAATAACACATATCAAATATTGAGATGAGCAGCGTCTCAGCATTTGAAAGAGACTAATCCCTGTTTATAAGTTGGCTTATAAATGGACAAATATTCTGAATTTTAGATCACACACTGCATTTGTTGTAACTTAATAGTTTTTCTAAATAAAAATAAATGAGGCAAGATGATGTTTGTCCCGTTAGCAATGTTTAAATGAAAGCCTGCAAATAATTAGATACCTAGGATATGTTAAACTGATAAACATTTTAAATTATTTAAACATTAATAAAGAACATAAAAAAGGTTATTTTTCAACTAACACATTATTTTCTGATAAAAGTGAGAAAAATTCTGTATCAGTGAAAAATTGTTATGAACAGATGCTGAAAAATCCATGAAGTAAATTTCCAGTTCATAAAATAAGATTTCTTTTCGCTGACAAACATCTATACTCAAAAGGGACAGACACATACCTATTCTTATAATCACTCTTGAAATTTTGAATTTGTATTACAGATTTTCTTAAAATTTAGGTTATCAAGGTGACTTCTTCTACTAGGAGTACTGGGGTTACAAACACAAGGTTGAGAAGCATTGTTGTGGGTGCTTGTCCAAGTATATATGTATGCAAGCACTATGGCAGATTAAGAGCAACACATCCCTTGCCTGGTTCTCTGTCTGTGTTGGCTCAGTTCTAAAGTAAGGAGAGATATTAACTTGCTTACATTTAAAAAATACATTCAATTCCTATTTTGATGCACAATGAAGGCTGGAGAAAGCTTTATTTTAAGTGAGAAATCAACTCCATCTTCCTTTCTTCTCTGCATCTTCTCAGTAGCATTTTATTAACACTAATGTTGATTATTTTTGACTATTTATGTCTCTCTCCTTTCCTCCAGTAGAAGCATGTCAACTAGATCCATGGGATTTGTTCAAAATGAACCTTTTCAAATATTAACATATTTCATTCAGAGTGAAATAGCTTCCTTAGAGCATGGCCTACTTTTACCCGACTGATGAAAAGCCAATGCTACAAAGAAGTCTAAATAAGTCAATGTCTTCTAGCAGTCTTCCTGTGCCGACTAAGTTTTCACTGTGACTCTCCTGATGGATTTGCCTCTGGTCTTCTCTGTGGTCAAGAAAATAAATTTTTTTGCAAAAGTTTAGGCCTGCTACTGCACTTGCTGCCAAACTATGAAGACTTCCTTGGGCTTTTATGGGATAGTACTAATCATAGTGCAACGTCAAGATGATAATAGAGAAGAAATGTGTATCTCTGTGTGTGCTGCAGTGGGTATTGCAGGAGCAATATCCCCTTCCTGTCATGTTTTTCTTTGTTTTTTTGTTTGGTTGGTTGTTTGTTTAGGGTTTGTTTGTTTGTTTGTTTACCAGGAACTTCCCAACATAGATGAAGAAGTGGCTTGGGTCTTCTGCAGCTGAAAACAAAACATTAGTGGAACAAAATGTATATCTGCCAGTGATGCTCAAGGTAATGCAAACTTGCAAATATTTATAAGAGAGACCATGACCTATCTTAGTGGCAGGTGAAGTCATAGAGACAAAAGTCATATCATCAGCTTTGGTTCTGATATTTAGGTGAAGCTCGCTGATTGGAAGAGGTGATACTCCAGTGGTGAGATTGATGCTTGGCAAGGGAAGGTGGAAGATTTGAAAACAGGTCCCCTGGTGAGGTGAGTTCCTTGTGAGTAGAATGAAAATCAGAAATACTTTCTGCAGGGAAATTGGGTTCATTTAAGGGAAAAGTGGGGAGGCAAAAAACATGGAGACCACTAGGCTACGAAGACAGAAGGGGAATGAGACGCTTTGAGTGAGAAGGCTATGATGTAAAATAACAGGGTTAGTACCATCAGATCTCACGAGACTTTGTGTTCAACTCGGTGTATCAAACACTGTGTCTTCTCCAGCACTTCATGTGCTCCTTTCTTCCCTCACTTGTTTAGCCTTTGCTTGTGGTGGTGAATCAGACAGGTCACTCCAGCATGTTGCTTCAGCCTGTCTTGCGCTCAGCATGGCACCAAATTCATGGCTGGTCCTCGCTCTGTGACTCCCAGCTCTACTTTGCTTTAGCACAGCAAGTTTTCTCTGATCTGAATGTCTTTAGCTGCTGTCCTCCATGTAGGAGGCCCTTGTGTTTGGCAGCTGCTGCTGGATCAAGCCCATGCAACTGTTACCACAGCTCTTCTTCTCCAGCTTAGCTCCAGGTTATCAGAATCTGAGGATGAAGTCAAAGATCTTTGATCCCAGTGAAGCTACACTGCATGTGACAAAAGCATCAGCAGCTGTAAGGCAGAGGGACCAGGATATGTTTCATCAAGAAAGGAGTAGTAGAGAAAGAAACGGCTGATTCCAAGAGAACAAAACTCTCTTAAAGAAAAATTACAAAAAAAAAAAAAAAAACCCAAAAAAAAACCCCCCACAAAACCTAAGAACAAAAAAAAAAAAAAAAAAAAAAGAGGAAAAAAATAAGTATTGTGGTTGATTTATATTTCTATTATAGGCTTATCCTGTTAGCTTGTTCATAGAGAAGAGCTGTTCCCTGAGGTACTATTTATCCTTTTTAGAAACTTTCCTCCCCCAAGAAACTTGCAGCAATGGAAAGAACAAAAGTTGGGCTTGTATTTGGAGGAGAAATCTAGAAAAAGCAATTGAGAAGCTGTATTCAAGGCTGCATGCAATGGCTAACTCTTCTGGGGTGTAACCACTTAGCATTAATAGTTGAGAAATGCTTCTCCTTCAAAGAGAGGGACTTCACAAGAGCTCTAATGGCAATTTTAAAAGTTCCTCCAATAGCAGCATTTCTCACAAATTCTGTTAAGGAAGTGTTTTGAGAGTTAAAAAAAAAAAAAAAAAGTATTATTCACAATCAGATTTTTATTTATTTTTTTTCTTATTTTGCATGGGTGTCATCAGGAAGATAGAGGATGATAAGTGTAGCTGGAGACAGGATGGGTGCAAGAGTTATGAAGGACAAAGTCAAGTCAAGAGCTTGCAGAGTGCAAGAGGGTGGTGAGGCACTGGAATGGGTTGCCCAGGGAAGTTGTGAGTGCTCCATCGCTGGCTATCTTCAAGGCCAGGTTGGACAGAGCCTTGGGTGGCATGGTTTAGTGTGAGGTGTCTCTGCCCACGACAGGGGGGCTGGAACTAGGTGATCTTAAGGTCCTTTCCAATCCTATTCTATGATTCTATGACTTTTGCATCCATGAAGGAGTGGCTGGATGATTCAAGCCCTTGGCTGTGTGCACACCCAAGAAATTCACATGTGTTGATAGAAAACAGATTTAAAAGGTAATGGTGAAATTGCTTTAGAGCTCTGGATGTGCTTGGAAGTTTGCGACTGGTTGTCAGTGATGTCATAACCATATTTATTATAGCTCATAAATGGATGGGTCTGACTGTTTTCCTTATTTTAATGTATAAATTGCAGTTTATAATGGCAATAAAACACTCCAGGCTGTGCATTTCAGGGTGATTATTGCATTTCTCAGGTGGTTAAAGTTACTCTAACTGCTTTTCAGCTCAGATTTCAATAGTATTTACCCAGTGTTCAGGCCATTTTTACTTGTATTTTTATGTACAAACCTCAAATTAAAGTGTTTTATTGCTTTTTAATTAAAATGTTGAAGTGTAAAGAAGGAATGGTCACAGGCAGATAGCCATAGTAGTAGGTGTTTTGATGTGAAAGGATAATGTATAAGAAGGTAGATGGGCAGAGGAATTGTGCAGTCTGTCATGCTGTTTGGGTATTTCACAGGTACCCGCTACTGGTTCCAGTAAATGTATGGTTGAATAGAAAGATTTGTGAGCCAAAGGAGCTGGTGTCTACCTCCTAAAATCTAGAACTGAGAAATTATGGACTAAATGGCTAAAAATCCTTAATTAAATGCTCAACACCAATGTGCCCTCTTGATTGAAGCTGACATGCTGATGTTTCCCATGCGGAGCCTGTGATGCCTCAGCTCATGGTGCTCCTGAGTTCTAAGAGGGGGGAAAAAAGATGCTCTGGTCTCCTGTGCTCTGACTCTGAGACACTGACCACCTTAAACATGGCTGATTGCACAGGGTAGACTCCAAATCCAGTGGCAATGGTGGGCTTTTAGTAGAATGTAGTTATTCCAGAAGAAAAAATTTCTTGGGTACATTATTATTTCACCAGTTTGGCCCATGTGCAGGATGAAAGATCTGCTCATTGAAATCCTCTTGGATGATGTCATGTCTAAGTCTTGCTTGCTAAATCAAAGCACCAAACTCCTTGTGTTACATGTATTCATCGGGTAGTGGAAGCCATGTCTGTGAGATAAGAAAGACGGTCCCATGAAGAGATAAGACTGTCCCTGTAGCTGTTAAACTGATGGATCCACAGGAACTTTGTTCCTTCACACCTTTTTTGACACCATGCTGCTAGTGGAACAACACCAAGTCCTGGATCAGTACACTGGTGAAGTATGGTCTTTCTGGAGACATTTACCGCCCTGGAGGCCAGTGAGTCCCCCTCCTAGCTTGCTTCTACAAGCTTCTGAGAGGGCATTGAAGATGAGTGCACAGCAGGACAGTGTCCACAACTCCTGCTTCTCCCTAAGACCCAATGCTGACATTTTGGATTTCTTATTTGCACTCATATACCCCTTTCCATGATAGGCGTGGGATTGAATAGCTGTACACACAGGCCAGCCTCTCTAACTGGATTCATCTTTACAGGAACTAGTATCAGAGACCTCTGGTTCATATACAGTAGGTACCATTTAAAATAAATTAAAACAGAAAGTCATGCTCCTAGGAGGTAAGGGGATGAGCATTATAAGCTTCCTAGAGGAAAGTTCAATTTGGGGTTGAGCCTTTCACTAAGGAGGAAGGAAACAACCTCTTAACCAAAACTAACCAAAACCCAACTGGTCAGAGTGTCTAATTTTATAGAAAATATGTACATAAAATAATCTTTTCAAAGCAGTTTTTTTCCGTTGTTTCTCCCATCTTTATTTCTATTTCTTCTGTGCAAAATATCCCTATTGCATACCTCCCCTTTTTTCCTGTACGAGAGGGGAAGAAATGCTTCATGGGAAGCAAAGCACATTAGGAATATTAAGGAAAAATTGCAGTATATACACTATGAAATGAAATGCATCTTTTGTGAATAAATCCCCCCAGAAATCTTATATTTCCAGACATCCACTTGCATACCTTCATGTAACAACTTATACATTCGTAAAACATTCATTGAAAGCAGCTCTGCAGTTTTATAGAAAACAACATGCCAGGGATGCAAGAATCTTGCCAGTTCTGTGAAAAATGACACCAATTAAAGCTTAAATTGCTTGTTTTCTCATAAGGTACATATTTTCATAACTTTGAAATCAAATAATTGCTGCTTTTATATTAAATACAATAAAACAAAAAGGATGCTAGTTTAGAGGAACTGCTACAAGCATTTTAATATCATTTTCCCACCATTTAAAGTCACAAAATATGGAAAACAAGTCAAGTATGCAAAGTTCCAAGGAGATAGAGAAACTCCTTCAGATTATTACATCATTTGTCTTTTGTGTCAGGAAATGTGTATGTGATTTCATTGTTTGATTAAATGCCAGAAAAAGGCATATTGCTCTTATCTAACTGATTACAGATTTTATTCATCTGAAAAAGTATTTGTTCCTACTTTGACATTAGAAGGTAATATTTTTTTTAATGGTCTAAACAAGCATTTTCAAAAAAATATAATCCTAACTTCCCAGGCTTGTTTTTTATTTTGCATTAACAATGCACTGTACTAAAATTTCCCATACTGAAACACAGTCCCTAGTGGTTTTCAAGCTATAAACTGAGTAAACAGTCCCTTTCTTATTGAGTGTCTGTGTGAATGCATGTTGTTTCTGGAATACATCATATTCATTTGCAGAAACCCTGTGTATGGGTCCTTAACACTTTTTTTTTTTTTTTTTTTCTGAGATACCTAAAATAATAGCTTTTAAGACAGTGTTACAGCCATATAACTTGTTGGGAAAAGCACACTATGGCTCGCAGTCTGAATTAAACATGTGTCATTGTGGGTAAGTTTCATTTAAAATACCTATATCTACTAATTATTCAATATGCTAATGCTATACTGCTGTACTGCCTCTGAATTATGTGAGCATGTTTTTGGCAATACTGCACTAATTAGAATATAAGAAAAGCAACTAAAAATATTTCCATACTGAGTTCCCCTTTTTTTGTGTGCATATGAAGGTGGCACTTGTGACATTTTTTGGACTCTCGCCATATCAGGCTTGACAAACTTAGCTTTAAATGCTGAAGAATCCTTTATAAAAGTACATAAATAATTCTAGGAGAAACACAAAGCTTCATCTGGGGACTTCAAGGTCGTTTACCATTGGCCTGGCCTCCATTAACCTCCACGGGAAATCTTTCAGGATCCTTATTTTATCTTGAGTGGGTCTTCCCAAAATATCAGTCTCCTTTCCCTTCCCCCTACTCCCCCCTTTTTTTTTTATTCACCAAAATAGAGACTCAGTAGAGATATTTTCCTTTAAAAGACATGAATTTCATCTGGTAGAATATTTAAAAAATATTTACAAGTCATGGAGAAATTTACAAAGATAATGGTGATTGTTTAAATTGCTCTGTTAACAGAACACTGCCTAAGTTTGGAAGAAGAAAAAGGATTTGAAAACTTAGAAAGTGATTAACAATAAGATATTAAAAGACAGCTAAGAGTTCTCAGTCACTAGGGAAAATAAACTGATATGATATAATGAGATCCCTACAGTCTTGTGATCAATCCAAAGTAACAAGAATATAATACCAATGGGTTAACTAATTTGAAAAGTCTCTCAGTAGTTTGAATCATTACCAGTATGAATACTGAAGATTACATGACCTATTATTAACCCATTAGTACTACAGTTTTGGTGTGCTTTAGCAATGAAGAGCTCTATTTGGAGTAAACTGTATGAAATCTGTGTCTTTTTAATAAAGTGGGTAAATTTTTTGCTGGGGAGGGAGAGTATGTTTTATTTATGGTGTCATTTTAAACTCAAGTTACAATGTCTTAGATTTAAGAGGCTAGTAATGCAGGCAAGGGTGTCTCCTGCAAGGAGACAGAGATTAATGCCATGTGTACTGATGATTCTCCACCACAATTTAGGATTCTGGTGGCGCCATGACGCCCATTTTTTATGGTGGTTTGCCAAGAGAAAATTACTTAAACCAATTGTGAATGCATTCCTGTTATACTTTTACACAACCACATTTATGTACATGAATAGTATAATGAGTATTTTTTAAAATGATCTCTTATTCCAGATTCACCTACTTTGCCTAAAATGTGAAGTGCAGGAAGGAGGGAAGTTGGGGTTTTGTTTGTGTGTTAGGGTTTTTCGTTGGGTTTTTTAGGTTTTTTGTTGGTTTCTTTTTTTTTCCCTATTTCAGGGTTTGACTTTTTTTTTTTCTTTTTTTCTTTTTTTAGTAAGAGAGGTTTTCACATGGGAATGCATTCCCCCCCACCTCCTCTCTCCATGACAACTGACCACAATTGAAATAGATTCTTCTTAACATACTGTAATGTGAGAATTTTCTTCAGCTGGAGGATGTTTTATTCCTTAAATTGAAAGCTGTTCTACTTTATTGCATAAAATGTGGACTCAACTATTAGGATAGGTACGTTTGTTAGGTAAAAAACTGGTACAGGGAGAGCTTGAAGGCCCTCAAAACCACAATAAGGTATTAAGATTTCACAGGTCTAAGGCTGAGAATGGCTGAAATGCTCTGAGCTGAGCAGGCAGTGTCTTTGTATTGAGCAGAGTTTACACCAGGCAAGAAGAGTATTTTAAGATGTTTCAGCTAACTTTACAACTGCTTTTATCAATTTGTGTATGGCTGTAGGTATTTATGTAACATTCATCTTTTTGGTTGCAAAATTTTGCAACAGCGACCCTTTTTTTTTTCTGATCTATGAAGAGGGGCTTTGTGGAGTTGTATGGTGCTATTTTTGTGAGGCTGTTGTAGGTCAATGTAGCAAGATTTATTAGTGTCTTTTAGAAATGCAGATGTTATAATCATTGCTATATTTTTAGGAGAGAATGTCTTTTTGCTACCTGAATCATTTAATCTGTCTGCATGAGTTTGATTCTTGGTTATGTTCCTATTTGAAGGCAATTCTCAAGTGCAAGTGGGTTCATGTTGGGTGATGGAGCCCACCAGGCTGGTCTGTATATCTGAAGGTCTCTAAAACTTGAAATGAAGTATCTAGTTTGATATTTAAAGGAAAGAAGATTAGTGTAAGGGTGATGGGCTTGGAAGCCGCTTCTGCTTCTGGTTTTCTGTACTCCAAAAGATTTGTGTTTCTTTTTTAATTAGTGGTTTCCTACTGCGACTATGAGAACCATGTTAATCAAGCCTGAAGCTTTTGTCTGGCAGTCATCATATTTAAATATTAATCAGGTTGGAGTGGCTAGAGATATTGCTGTAGCTGGGATGGAGTAATACGCATATGTAGATGAGGGCTTTGTCCAAAGCCAAAAAGAACATTGACCCTTAGTCGCTAGGCATGGAAAGTTCTTCCTGATCTGATGTGTGGAGTGGGGGAATTTAATAAAAAATCTTTAGTAAGAGTCATAGTTTTTGCAAACAGTTATGTCAGTGAATTTCTGAAGAGGTTATTGGAAACTGTCTTGCAGCTATTGCAACAAACAATAGTTTGCATGAAGCTTGTAAAAAGAAGCTGATCTAATCATATTGCTATTTTTATAGAATTCATGGTAAAGAGATGTTTAGTAAGCAAGCCTCTCCATGCAAAAAAAGGTGGTCTCCAGTATAGTTTTATGTGTTATTTAACATAATATTTTGGTTTGGAAATTAGAGATTGAGTAAAAATTATTACCTATAGTATTTCAAAAGTAATTTCCTCTTTATATGCAATTAAGGTCAATGTTCACATATAAATTCAGTGTCATAATAACGTAACTTTTTACTGCTACAAGTGGTTCCTGCAGTTTATATATCCAGTTGTATCAATACTGGCCTGTTATACCGGTGCAAATTACATGGAGTGGTCTCAGCAATACACTTTCTCTGGAAGTTGGAGAAATCTGGCAAAAGTGAAAGAGAATGGCTAGAAGATTAAATGGTTTGGCAACCAAGGCAGAAGAGGAGGTTTGCTGGCAACTGAAGGAGATTTATTTGCATTGGAAATAAAGAGGGCCTAGCAGTATGGAAGGACTGAGAAAAGACTTTGTAAAAGAGATGGAAGGGCTAAGTACACAGGACAGAAAGGTCAACAGGAAGATTGGCAGGAGAGCAAAAGAGTTTGCTTCCAGAGAGAAGCAGAAAGGGATGACTTCTTAAAATAGAGAGTCCAAGGAGTATCATCAAAGGATTCAGCTGTGGGAAACCTGTCTAGCTAAAGAGGCAGCAAGTCTAAGATGTTTATTTTTTTTATTTTTTTTGAATTCTGCAAGACTCAAACCAACAACTTAATTGGAAAAAAAAATCCCAACCGCAAAACCCCAAAACCCCCAAAAGCAAAAGACAAACAAACAAAAAACAACAACCCCCCCCCCCCCAAAACCAAACAGAAACAAAAAAAACCACAAACCAAACAAAATCCCACCAAACCATGTTTAGTTTCAGGCTAATAAATTTGCCTTTCAAATTTTCTTCAAAAACTTCTGGTGCAGTTCAGAAAGTCCCAAACTAGAGCCTAGAGTCTTATCATGTCTGGGTCATAAACTGTCCAGATGTAAGAGACACAGATGAAAATGGGAGTACTGGGATTCTTTGCAGATACATGGAGTCTTGTAATAACAGAAGCTACACTTTGAATTACAAAATATTAAGTTTTAGCCCAATCTGTGTCACTGGGTGAAATTTTCAGACTTATTCAACATTCAAGATCTCTTATAGCCACATACCATGTCAGTATTTGTGTTAGCTTCCAAAGTCAGGATTTGCTGTTAAAATTTTACACCAACAAGTAATGTTACTTTTTATGAGTGCATGAGACAATACAGCGTACATCAACTACTGATTTTGGAGAAATGACTTGTGGCATAATTATGCTTGATAGCTTGATTATTAATTTCTTTGTTACTTCTACAAAATTGGATTCTGTCAGGTTTGACTTCCAGTTTTTGACTGTCAAGTGTATGGAAGGGACACAAGTATGATAAAGTAAAAGTTGGGTGTTTATGGGAGTTACTCCTCCTGCCACTGTGAAACGTTTTACCGTGGGTCTCTGTGCAAGAGGGAACTAAAAACCATCTAACTCTAATGCACAAAATGTTTGTTTGATACCTGTCATATTACCACTGTAGTCTTATAAAAATTTGGTACTCTTTTTTTTTTTTTTTTTTTTTTTTGTCTATTGTACATTTGTAATAAAGGGAAAAAGTTATAATTTTGCCAAAATACATATTTAAGTCTTGAGCCCTGTGTTGAGAGTTTTTCTACACTGGTACTCAAGCAGGAAAATAAATTCAAAATGTCCTTTAAGGAAACTTCCATTTACTGATGATTTCTTGCTATTCCAAAGTAAGTCCTGGGTGCTGGGCTGACAATGATCAGTATTTCAGAGGAAGACAGAAACCAAATACTTTGCTGAATCTAACTTTATAGAGCAAATATTAATGCTAGAGACTGGCATGTGTCTGAGCTTCTAACAGCTAGACATGAATTCTGTTGTAGAAAAATAATTCTATCTAGATCATTTCCAGTGGCATCAAAGCCCACATTTGCTTAATTTATCTAGGATTTCTAGTTAACCATGAAGTTTTTCATGCCATCTGCCTGTCAGCCACCTCTGTGCCCCATGGAATTGATGCCATGCAGCTAAAACATCCACGACACAAAGAGTTACCTGAATGTGCCCTGCAAAGAGAGCCAGTTACCTTCCTACACCCACATAGACTTTCATCAAGAAGCTGACTGTGGCATTTAATATAAGTGTATTTTGCACAGGTGACAAATGTAAGTATTCATTATTTCTCCTGCAAGGAGTCGGGCTTTCAGAGAGGTCTCTGGGAAAGCAGTGGGAATAGAACAATACTGTCACACTGAGCTGATACAGCTGTTTATTGTACTGCCTCTCCTTTGTGCTTGGACCATTGCCATATATGTTTTAAGTGTGTTTGGTGGGTGCAAGAGTCGTGTTGGTCAGTCTCTATTGGGACCAGAGACTGAAGAGGGCATCAGTCTTATTCTCTAGTTAGCAAATTTATGCAAGGCAAAAAATAAGGAAATTAAAAGCTAACACTCTTAAAATGGGCAGTCTGACACATAATGGAGATGGGGCATTGAGCCTGTGTATGTCAGGAACATAATTTTAACACAACAAGACACATGTAACCAAGCATGACACATTGGATTGCTGACATGCGAACCAATGCATCTGAAACAAATGTTGTTTGCTGAAAATCATATAGATTCCCCTTGTCCTAAATGAATTTCAGTTTATAAGACTTCATGATTAACAGGCTTTTCAGAATATTTACAAATTTCTGAAGAGTAAGCTTTTTTTTTTTTTTTTTTTTTTTTTTTTAAAAATATTAAGTGGAACACACACATTGCCTTTGAAATGTAGCCATAAGAAGGTCATATATTTAGGTGTTACATATTAAAATATCGATTTTTAAAAAACATAAAATCCTTGCTTACAATAAATACAATGCAAGGCCTAACCTTTATTATAAAAGTATTTCAGTGTGCCACAGTAAAGGGTCATTAACGTTGCTAAACTGGAGAATTTTGATCATTAGAGGAGCATACTGCATTTTGTTTTTAATAAGGCAGTGATTTATACAGAAACTTATTAAGAAGCAAGATATGGTTCATTTCTGATCTCTGACATGCTTAAAAGATGTTGCAAATTAAGAAATTGATCCTGTAGATCGCTGAACTGATATGAAGAAATGTCAATAAACAAAGTGAAACAAAGTGCTTGCTCCATCACTGGCCTTTACCTTGCACATAAATAGATACACAGCACATGATGGTGAAGCTTTTCTCATCCAGCCATTTCATATTTTGTATACGGGAAAGGAAGCAAAGCATACTGGTTTTTTTTTTTGGTTTTTTTTTTTTTTTTTTTTTTTTTTTTTGTTTTTGCTTTTTAAATTCATTTTGGGCAAATGGTTGAGCGTTTTTCTGTGAAGTGAAGAAAACCTCATCTGCAAGGTGAGGTCCCACACTGGGATATTCTCCTGTGCAGTGTCTGTAAAGGGCTGCCTTTGCATCATCTTGTACTTATGTTCACAGCCAGGCTGCTTGTGCGTCCAGCCTGTGCAGGGGTACCTAGACAACTGTGAGCACATGGTAAAGCAAAGGGGAGAGGGGCTGCAGCTAAGAAGCCTAACTGCAGCAAAGAAATGGTGTCTATTGGCCACTGGCTCATT
The DNA here is from genome assembly GCA_024733675.1 of Psilopsiagon aymara. Lineage (NCBI taxonomy): Eukaryota > Metazoa > Chordata > Aves > Psittaciformes > Psittacidae > Psilopsiagon > Psilopsiagon aymara. Next base: position 44,758 of record JANRGW010004992.1, on the reverse strand, counting down.
AGCTCCTCATAGTGAGGGCTGGAGTTCATGATTCTCTTCAGTGGAGAAAGTGTCTGAAATTCAGCCATACAGTTATGAAGGGAGTTCATGTGAATTACCTTATTTGCCCTAAAAAAGTAATTGATTTAAATGACCCAAGGTGCACTCTGTCACTTTTCCTGAAGTAGTCCAACTAGAAGCTGTGTGCTGGGGTAGTCTTGACTCCCATCAGCATCTCTTGCAGAGCCATTCCCTAAGTCAGTGACAAGTGATACAGTGTCCCTACAATCATGGCACTTGCATGGGACACAAGTCTGCCTGCATGATTGGGACTTCCTGAGATGAGCCTTGTTGAGGTCTTTGGGTTGAAGGACCAATTTTCTTGGGGTGACAGTAGCAGAGCCAAGGGCCCCAGAGGAAGCAAGAGGTGTGCCACGTGGTGATTAACGTCACTGCTGAAAAGGCAGAGGAATTCCTAGTGAGAAAAATCTTGCCTCCATGGAAGTCCATTTATGTGTGCAAATCTGTTGGCAGAGGGTTGAATAGGCATTGTATGTTACCCAAGAAAATTTTAGGGAGAGGTGGGGGGAAATTTCCTCTGCCAGAATAATCCTGTAGCACATGTAGTACTTCTTAATGTGGGTGAATATGGGATATTTAGGTTTTTTTGGGTTTTGTTGGTTTTTTTTTTTTTGGGGGGGGTGTTTAGATACTTTATGTTTTTAATTATTTTAATTGGGAAAAGTCTGATAAAAGAGAATATAAGCTTCATATGTCAAAGGACATGTTAAAGCTTTTTTTTTATGCCTATGTGAAACCTAGTTATATGTCACTTCATATGATTTTCTTTTCCAATTTTTGTAGCTGGATTTTAGTGCTTTTTAAAGTAAAAGCAATGGCAACCAGGTGAGTTATAGGATAGATGATGCAACCCTGCCAACACACCTATATGGCTAATTCCCACATTTCCAGTCTCTGTCAATAGTGGAGGATCAGGCTGCTGTTTTGTGCTGTCGATAAGTTGAAGGCTTTCTGACGGCCACCATCAGCCTGTTTTTGAGATTTTAAGTTTTGTTTCATTACTCTAAAGTGAAATGATGATTAAAAACAAGCTCAAAACATTTTTCCTCACAGATTTTACATTTTTGTTCACATGATTTTTCTCCAATAATTTTTAGTTATGATGAGAATTAAAAGAAAATTAAAAAATGAACCAACCAAACCCTCCCCTTCACCTGCTTTCTGGCTCAGCCTATTGAAACCATGATAATAACACATGTTATTATCAAATAACATGTGGTGGGAATGACCGTTTTGCTATTAAACAATCAACAATAAATATACTTATTTATGAGGATAGCAAGAGACATAAAGTACATCTCATGCAGCCACTGCTGCTTGTGCCTACACAAGCCAGTTAATGATTAAAGATTTGAAATTTTAATTTTTCTATGAATAGTTTAGGGGTTTTTGCCCCCCGCCCCCTTTTTTTTTTTTTAACACCCCAACATAGTGAAGCAAAGGCTTTTGCAACCTGAGTTTTAAAAAGCAAAAGCTTTATTTTCTTCAAGCCTTTGATCCCAGCTCTCCAGTCGTGGGAAAAAGAAGTCATCTTCTGTGAACTGTGAGTAGGAAGCTGTGAGGGAATCGGCAGATGAGTATGAACGTTAGGCCTTGTTTATCCTGGGGATTAAGTCATTTGTGGTCAGTAACCAGTGCAGCTGGGCTGCTGCGGGCTCCTGGTTCACATCAGATGACATTGCTGGAGTGAAAATCAGGGACATGCTTGGCTGCTGGAAAGGGTAATTTTTTTTCCCTGTCCGTGTGCATGGGGACATTTCCCTCCCTACTGGATCAGGGTGAATCTGGACCAGAGACAAACTTATTATCTTGGTCCTTATGTTTCCAACATATCAGGTTGAAGCAGCCCCCCTTGGTCAAATGGAAAACTTCAGAGAAAAAGGGTTCTGAAGAGATTGATCAAAACCATAATTTTATGGGTGTAGCAATAAACAGCCACCCCTGAGCTTCAGAAAAAAGCTGCTCAGTGTGGCTGCTACCTGGTGTTTCTCAAGGTCCTGAAGAAGACAACAATCAGAAAGTAGGGAAGTGAAGTTGGAAAAAAAACCCTAAATTGCTGCAATGATATGTGTGAACACTTTAAACATCTGTCTGCATTTGGAAATATCCTGCTTTGTGCTCTGAAAGTATTAAGTTTTTTTCCAAAGGTGATTTTATTGTCAACTATTATCACAGCAGCTTTGTTTTTTTAATATGAGGCACATGGTTAACATCTTTCTGTGCTTCTAAATATAAACTTGCTTCCCGGTAGTATTACCCAGGTCTCATTCCTTCTGTATTTCTTTCCTTTTTTTCTGCTCCTCTCCTCTCTCTCTTTCTCCTTTTGTCACTGTCTGAGTTCTCTTGATGAGGCTTCGAGTTACAACTGGATACTGCAAGGATGGATTCCTTTCATGATCTGTGCCGAGTTATACCAAAACTTTCTGTGAAGTTTTACTTTCGTGGAGTGTTATATAGCAACTTTTTATGTGTCTAAGAAATGGAAACATTTTGTCTCATATAAAAAAAAAAAGAAAGAAATATTTTTATACTGCGCTCCATTCACAGACCACATCAGAGGTATTCTAAGAATAGAATAGATCAAATATATTTTATGGAAATATAATGAGAAAAGGATGTGTTCCCAAAACTCACTCTGAACAAAGGAATGCAACATAGTCAGGAACACTTTAATGCGCCTAACAATTTTCTCATGTGAAAGGCTGAAGGAACAGTCTTGGTTTGAAGAAATCTTCCAATTCTCCCCAGGCACCCTGAACTTGAAATCAGAACTAGGAAAGCTATATATTAAAAAAAAAAAAAAAAAAAAAAGGTATGGAAAAAGTGAGTGCATTAACCATAAAAGACGTTTTGAAAAGGAAAATAACATCAATATGAAACATTTTGTCATGTTTCATTTCATTGATCATATATTTATTTTATGTGCTCTGGAGCTCTGAAGCTTAGATGTAACTACATTTCAGAAGCCTCATATTAGACCTGTCATTCTCTTTGTGGTGAAAGCTAAATAGTGAGAAAAAAATGAAATAGTTGCAATTATTAAATTTGGGATGGATTCCATTGGATTGTGCTTAGAAACTTTAAAATTGAACTTAGAAAATGGGACATAACACTAACAGCTGTTAAAGACGCTGCCTGTGTGACAGACAGTGAAGTAGGAGGTACACCTACAATGTAAAATAATGCATATTTTTCAAGGTAATGCAATATGTTCACCTTGTATAGGCCTGTAATTAAAACTGCCAACATTCATTAGATCAACCATGAAGGAAAGATGCATTTGTATTAGTTCTAATTAAATCTATTTTAAACAAATTGAAGATACACATGGGTTTTTTCACTTCCCAATACGATGGCATGTATTTCATCTGCTCAACATAGGGTAGTACAGGTCTTTGTTTAAAAGACTCAGACTTTTCTGTGGCTGGTCTCTGATCCAAGATTAGCTCTGTTCAGGTCTGGACTTCTTTCCGAGGCAAAGCCTGCAGTGATTTAAAATAGGGTTGTTACAGGAACACGATGGATGGGATCAGATCACTGTTAGCATAGTTAGAATTATTTTTAGCATTGGTGAGGAAAATGAAAGCATTTATCATAACTCAAGTTCTTGAGTTACTAGTTTTCATGTGTTTTCCAATAAATACGGTTGGCTTAGAATTTAGCAGCAGAGAGAAGTGGGGAAAGGCATGAGCTCAGAGAGCTTTGGCAGCGCCTGGCGCATTCTCACAATTTTCTCCAGTACTGGGTGGCAGTTCTCACATTCGCTATCTTTGAAGATTGTTGGTATAAAGCCCAACGAGATACTTTGTTTTCAAAACTCCCTGTTGGAGTCTGACACCCTGTTAGAGCTGAAAGTTACACTCTCCTTGAATTGAATGCAACAAGGATTTGGCCCTAAGAGGGCAATGTTCAAATGCTAATGAAGTCCCACCACACTGGTAATTTGTGCAATGGTATTTTATGCAGTTCAAGTCTCTGAACAGTCTTAAATGGTGCAACTCTGGGGGAAGAGTATCCACCCTCTCAGTGCAGAGCAGATTGTAGGTGCAAAGAGAAAAGGAACTGGCTGGAGCTTTTTACCTCCTCTCTATCTCTGAACCGTGCTGTTGGGCTTTTTCCTTCTTATGGCCCTTATGGCTTTGGGTGGGCACATGTCAAGACCATTTTCTACAAGGCAGGATGTGTTTGGAAGCACAAAGGTTCATCATTGAGGGGTCCCCAGGATGGGGTGATGGCCAGAGATGCTGATACACCTCAAGGCACAGTGTAGGTCTGCTGCTTCAAGCCCTCTCTCCTTGAGCCCGATAGCCAAGCACCTCAGGATTGATGGTCGTGGCTCTGTATATGCCAACTTTCTTTTTCAGATTACCTGAATCCACTAGAAGCCTCCAGGAACTGAGAGTGCTGTGTTTAGGCTTGTAACACAGCTGGAAAAAATAAGTTTTGCTACGTTTTCTTATTGATTTTCTTTCTCCTAGTGCAACATTTTCAATTCAAATTTCAGCAGACTGAGGCACAGAATGGGAAGAAATGTTCTGAGCTGCACAACTGGGAAAAGAGCCTGATTTTCTGATTCTGTGTCCATGTTGTCCAATTAAATTTTGTCACTATCTTGTGATTTCATGTCCAGTGCAGTATTGCTTCCACAGAAATGCTAATTATGGAATAAGATAAATATGAAAATGCCCATATTTAATGTTACATAGCATATTCAGGAAGAATATTTTTTCCCCTTTAAAATTGTTTTAATTAACATGAAAGAAAATCTGACTTTTTATTGTTGCAAGATAGAAAAAAATGTCATGCTAAGATTGGACTGTATTATACTTCCATCTATCTATGGTAGAAAAATTGAAAAATAGTTTATCAAAATTTATTGTTCCTTTTAATCTCATAAGGTTTTTCCTTAAAGTGCCATTGAATAGTGGTATAATCTTTAGAATATCATTTAACAGATGATAAATACATAATTTTCATTGTCTGCTTTTGTGCCTTGTCCTTTTTATATTTCTTGGCTGAGGAAGAAATCTTCCACCTTCCAGAAACCTGATATTTTGGACCAGATCCCTCTCTGAACAGGTTGTATGCTGCCCTTTTCAAAATCAAGCTATCAGAAGATGCCCTTCAGCAGAAGTGTTAAGAGGACTTGGTGAGCTTAACATGTTTCGCCTGCTTAATTTAATTTGAAAAAATTCAACCAGAAAATGAAGTTATTAGCAGGTTGGTACATTCAGAGATAAGATGATGTCACAGAAAAGCAGTCAAGTGGGTTGCTTGTCAAAATATAAAATATGTATCTGTCAGAATCAAATGATAGATAAGCTGTGGCTGGGTGTAGGATGCAGTGAAAATAGTGTACTAAAAATTGAAACCGAATCCCACCAGTCTGGAGCAGAGGCTTTTAGTAACTATTGTGGTGATCGGCAATATAACAATTCCGGGGACGTGAACTGCTCTGCTTAAACGCAGTACGCATCCTTTCATGGCACCAGTGGCCAGAAGGACGTACATGAGCACTGGACCTCAAACATGGGAGACCTCAAAAGCGTGGCTATTTCTACAGATGACTTCAAAATGGGGACACCCCATTACCTCACGTATGCCAAAATGAGGATTAATAAATCTTTCTGTGGGTAACTTGGGAACCTTAAGGTCTTAAAAATGTGAAAATAGAGTGTGTCTAACCAATCTGATGAGTCTGTATGTATTATAGAGATTCAGATCAAAGAGAGAATTCTCCAGTCTTTTCTCCAGGTGCACATACATGTCACGTCAGCCACAGGCCCCCTCCTTCCTTCTGCATTGCCATATGAAATAGTTGGCAGTAGAAGCCTGAAGTTAATAAATTGGGGAATTGTAAATGCCCACTTGGAGTCTCATATGAGCAAAACAGAATAGGCTACTTAGCAAAGAATGCAGTCAAACTTTTAAATACAGAGATGGAAAAATGAAAAAAAAAAAAAAAAAAAAAACAAAAACATTTTAATGAATGTTGGTGTTGTGTTATTAGTGAATTTGGGAAAATGATCCCACCTACTTGGAACTTCATTCACTGCAAGTTGCAAAATAGAGCTTTAAGATTGTAAACTCTTGGGGACACCTATGAAATCTCTCTCTTTGCTTGGGATCTTCCGTGATTCAGAGTTTAACTGTGGCTAGGAACTCTCAGGAATAGCAGAATACAAATAATAGAAGCCCTAAATAAAACACTGCTCTTATATTTAAAGGTCAGAAGGGGCTACTCTGACCTCTTGATCTATAGGCCATAGGGTTTTGTTCAGTAATACCACCATGATATTTCTAATTTATGCTTCAGCTTAGGCAGTTCTTAAGCCTCAGCTCGAGAGATATATTCCACATCAGGAGAAAATAAATTTTAATATGTAGTTCTGATGTTAATTTTTTTCAGTATTTAAAATATTTTTCATCAAAAGGTCTTCAGCCTTAACTTGTAACCTTTGGATTTTGATTCTTCACTTAAATAAATTTACAGCAAAAGCCATTTTTTTTAAGTCAAAACTTTTTTTCCCCATGTATCTTTGTGAATGCCAGAACTGAATGCTGCTTTTTTTTAATTATTATTATTTTTTTTTGTTGTTGTTGTAATGACTTCCCCAGTGCTGTACTCACAGGACACAGCAACTCTGCTGCTACTTGATATCCTCCGTTTTATGTACTCAAGGATCACATTCATCCTTTGGGACTTCATGCTATTGGGATTATATGCATTATGCTTACTCTGTAGCATGCTAATTATTTGTTCAGCAATAACTGTAATGGTGATATGGAATGGTCTATATTGCTGCCGTATGTATAACATGATGGATATGTATCAACTTTTAAAGTTGAGCATATCATCCATTTTTTTGATTAAAATCTGAAAATAAAATGCAAATCTACCAGCATTAGGAGCTCTGTTTCAGACTTGTGTTATGCCAGTGACCTAGTAGTTGGAAGAAGAAATAAAAAGGAAATTTGTGAGATTATTAGTCCAGATAGTATATTTTTATTCCTAAAACAAAAATAATAAAAAAAAAATGCAATGACACATTTGGGTTGAAAAAACTGTTTGCTGCACATGTTTTATATATGTGGGTTTATTACACACATCATGAGTCTTAATTAGGTAATTTATATTGTGTTGTCCAAAGAAGTTGTTCAACTGGGTACGCAATAAATGTTTCAAGAAAACTTGTTAATCCAGTATTTACAGAGATCAGTGCATGGATACAGAAGAACAGCAACTGCAAATATATCTGTGCTGGAACAGTTATTTAATGTATTATGTTCTCTGGAGAGTCAGTGTTGTTACGTATATACATACACTATAGGTAGGGGTGAATTGTATTTTTAGTAGGAATTTTTATTTTTAATCCTCTTTCTGAAACTAAATATATTAACTTTACCCACTAGGCAACTTTCAAGGGAAAAGCAAAAAAATTATTGATAAATAAAACTAATCCCAGTGAGGAAAGGTCAGTCATTTTTTTACCTCAAGCAGTTTGGCCCTTTTTAAGCTGTGATGTTTCAGAGGCATAATGGTGATTTGAGCTTGAGATCTCCCGATCTTTTTTCTGCCTTTCCAAAAACATTGATATTTCCTAAATGAGTCTCTTGTTTCCTTGTACTAACCTGATACTGCTCACCCAGAAACTGAATGTAGTTATCGATGGTTATGCTAATTGAGATTTCTTAGTGTCTCTTCCCCTTTTTCATTAAGCTGGATTTGAGTTTCACATACCCTTGCAATTACTTTGAAATTCTAAGTCTCCTTGCAGCACTTTGAGAAATCTGAAAGCTAAATGATTCCCAAGTTTAAAATATGATGTTCCCTAGTTGAAAGGCAAAAAGCAATATTGTAATATTTGTATTCTGATGAAATTCATTATGTACAATATAATTTGTGCCTCCGTAACAATCTACTCTTCTTCAATTAGGGATTAAGCCAGATACTTTATTTCCTCCAGATCTCTGTAGTAGCTTTTTTTTTTTTTTTTCAGTTTGACTACAGAAAGAATTCGAAGCGAAGTGACTGGCAGTAAAGTACAAGTTTACAGAGTTTTTTCTTCTGTTTATTGTAAATCATCTACAGAACAGCAACCCATGGCATTAGTCCAGGAAACTGAGATTAAGCAGTTAGGAAGTGGGAAGATGAACAGAAAATTGTGTTTATGAATCTCAAAGAACACCTTCATTTGCTATGCAGTGAGGACCTGCTTCAGCTGTCTTTTAAGTCAGTGGGAAAACTCCCATTAACTTCCAGCAAGAGTTGGCTCAGACTCTGATTTCTTGCATTTGTGCCCAGTTTGAGGTGGGATATAGCAAGATGCAGTGCATGCAGGGAACTGTAACTAATGAGATCAGTCCCAAGTCCTTGAATGCAGCAGAAGATGAAGGTGAAGAAGTGAAGTTATTATTTATCACACCACATCAGACAGATTTCCTTATTCATGGTGACCCAAGGACATATTGGTGCTCAGGTTGTTGATGCGCTATGAGCCTCAGCTCTTGTCCACAACTTTCTTCACGTGAACAATATTTGAAGCGTAGCCTAGGAGAAATCTGTTGTATTTTTCTCTCCTCTTTTCTGTATTCGTAAGCCTACAATATTGGAAGTTTGTACTGTGGGTGGACAAGCAACATCCACTCATATCAAAGAAGATACAAGTACAGATAAATATAACTTTATACATTCATTTTTATATAACTTATGCAAATGTATGTGCAAGTTAGTCACAGTCTCCAGGCTGGCAGCAGATTGCTGCTGTGGCCATTGTTGTGCAGCTTCGTTTGTACATTTGTGTTGCCGGATGATCCTGTGGCCTTTAAGCAGAGCTTTATGTATCTATGTTTGCTCTGTGCTTGACAGAGCAAGGTTTGGCTGGAAGGAAATGGCAGAATGGGACAGAGAAAGGGGCACAGTCCCAGCATTTGTTCATTTCTACTGCCAAGGTAAGGCTTACACAAATTGCATGTGGAGGCTCCTTCTGTGTTTTAATCTTGAGGGAATTAGCAAGTGTTGAAGCCTCAAAACTGAGGAATGAACCATGAGAGGTTGTCATGTGTATGTGGTGTGGCCCTCCCTGGCATCCATCTCAATTCCCAGCCTGCTTCCTGGAACAGTGGGTTTGTTGGTTCCCACCTTTTAAATGAGGAAAAAAAAAGTATCTTTCCGCCCACCACATCACTGGTTGCTCCAGGAATGTCTTGTTTCACCTAGCACTTGCTGTTGAGTACTAACTGACCATCTTAAAAAGCAAATCAAAGAATATAGCCATAGCATATTTTTGTTCTTCTTTTATGGGAATTTATCTGTTATTGTCCAAAGACTAAACAAAACCGAAGGGCCAATTTTTGGTATGCTGGGCTCAATTTTCCAGATTAGTATTCCTTATATTCAACTTTATTTTAAACACCCATTAATAACTTGGTCCCTACTGCTTAGATTATAGGTTTTAGTGTATGAATTTTAATAATTCTAATTAATGGTGCTATCTCTAATACTTCTTTGTACTTGTGCTTGGTCTTTCATCATGAGATCTCAAAGCACTTTATTAAACCACACCAAATCTTTGTGAAGTATATGAATTTTTGCCTATTGAATTTATGTATCAGATAAGTGTAATAAGGAGAATCAACAGTTTTTCCGAAGTTCATTTCAAAGCTTTGCATTGATTCTTTACAATATTTAAACACTTGGAAAATTAGCCTCCAAAAAATTTGACTCTGACTTCTACCCACTAAATTATGTATCTCTTTACTCCCCATTCTAAATTTCAAGTAATCTTTGAAAAATTTGTATTCAGGAGTCTTCAAATATGAATAGTGATAATTACATCAATAGTATTAGTATGCACTATTAAAAGACATAAATCTCCATTTGTAAAGCTTTAATGTGCTTACAAACATGAACTTTTAAATAAAAATATATTTTAAAATCATGTATGTATTACAAAAATCTGCTAAAACTAGTCTCACAAAATCTACTTATCCTTAGAGAAATGATTCATGTTCCTGCTGTGGTGCCCTGGAAACATATCTGATGGAACAGAACTGCTCAGCATCTCTTGTGTTTTCTCGTTTTGAATTCTCTTGTGGGATGGTTTGTGTGGTATTTTGTCTGTTTGTTTTGTTTGCGTGTTTTTTTTTGTTTTGTTTTTAATGTTTGTTTCCTGTGCATATATTATTATGTGACTTTTATGGCAGTGAAATTGTGAACTGTGAGGATTACCACCTGGAGAATCTGTGAGCTAAATTCGTACCAGGTCTCCATGGTGGACTTATCTTTCTGATAAGTTTGCCTTTCAAATCCAGACACACCAAATAGTGTAGATCCCATAGTACTTTTCCTAAAGGGGAAAAGGCTAGCATAGGTCTTCCCCTCCTTTCCTACTGCTGCTCAGCAGGATGATAGTTGGTCATTCACTACATGGATTTCCTGCTTCAGAAGGATTTTCCTATTTCAGCCTTGTTAGTTCCAACTAGAACATCATTACTCTTTCTTTTTCCATTTGGACATTTTAAGACTCTTACTTAGCTAGTTTAACAAAATTGTGGCCTTTAGTTGACATTATAAGCTTGCATTTTGAAGGCTGTGCTTGCATTTTGAGATTGCCATCTTGGAAAAGGAAGAGTAAGTGAATTGACTGTACTTCTGAATGTTTATCTTCTTTTAATGCTGCTTTTTTGCTGTTGGGAATTCTAGTCTAAAGGTGCATGCTTTGGAGTTGCTCTCTGACCAGGTTGCTGAAGGCAGAATGTCACCAGCAGAGAAGCATAAATGTTTTGAAAAACAGTATCAGTCTCCTTGTCTCACTCTAACCACCAACAGCTGGAGAACAGGCAGCAGAAAGGCAAGAGGATCATTGTCTCACGGATGCATAAGCATAAGCTTGAAGCTTAGCAAACCTTCCAGGGAAAGGTACAGGTTTTTGTTGCTTTTACTTGAATTTCTGTAATTACATAGAATTGAAGTTCTTAAAAAAGCTAATACAAATCTTTGTAAAATATACAAATTTTAAACTATTGAGATTATGTATTGGACAAATGTAGTAATGTTTAGTTGGTTTGGTTCTTTGCTTGTTTATTTATAGCTATTTTTACCAAATTGTTGAACAGTGCAGCTAAGCAGCAACAGAAGAGGACCTGGCAGGGACAGGATAGGAAAAGTGGATGGAAGTGAAAGGGATTCACAGAGATTTCAGACTTTCTGGCTATGACTTCAGATGCTGGGATAACTGAATTCTTCCTTATTCAGCAGAAGTGCCAGGCAGGGCGGCAGTGTTGTGGGAACATGTCCCATTGCAATTTATGACTCTAAATGGTGATGGGACAGTGCCTATATCTGTATGATCTCATGTTGTATGTGGCTGGGAAATGGAAATGTTTGATCTCCTTCAGAAGACAAGGGGTGTCCCACCACCACCTTTATTTCACCCAGTCTTGCATCTGCTGAAGCATCTGGTGGGGAATAGTGCTGGAGACATCACCGAAGACATGCTGGAGAACCATTCTGGCTCAGGATAAGAGTTTCTGTGTTTTTCTATGCTGCATAGTATTGGGGGATCTGGAAGTCTTTCATGCTCTAACCTTTAGGAAGCTGAAATGCTCAGAGCAAGGTTGTCATCGAGTAAGCAGCATTTCCTGCTTTAAACTTTGGGAGGCACCTCTTTAATTTGCTTGTATACTTAAAACAGTGATGAAAAATTGGGTCTTTTAAAAAACATTTAGCTTAGACCATCAGTGTTTTAGTATTAAAGAAACCTCACTATTTTTCTCGCCCCCCCCCCCCCGTACCACTTTTATAGAATGCAGTCATGTGAGAATAGTGTTGCCAAGTAATAGTTTAGTTGGTCAGACTGGTTAGTTTTCCTTCAAATAAGGTACTTCATTTTAGCAGTGGCATCTCTTAAATAGCTATTTAGAGAAAAGCTGCAGAAGATAGCAACTTTGCAGAGAAGAAAAAAAAAAAAAAAAAAAAAAAACAAACAAAAAACCCACCCTAAATAATCAACCACACACAAGTTGGAAGGGTTTAGAATAAATTATTGCATGTCATTCTGTGGGAAAATCTTCCCGTACAAATGCTGTGCTGTTCACAGTGTGAGTGCCAGATCCTCTCAGCTCTGCTTTGCACTTCTGTCACCCTTATCACTCATGAGATGATACTCTTCTACTGTAAGTGCTACCCCCAGTGGCATGTATTCATTTATAGGACTTGCATACTTATGCTTAAGTCAGACACCCAAGAGGCACAGGATGAATTGACAATATAGGCAGATGCTTTCAGCAAATAAACCAGGATGTTGAAAGAGCTTTTGCATGGTTTTTTTTTTTTGCCAGGCAAATCCGTGTAGTTGTCATCAAGGTGTTCAGGAGTATTTCAGCCTTGTTGTACAAGCTGAATACAAGAGTTGTAATCAAGAGTTACATCATTTGGTGAGACAAGACCTTGAGGAATACAGCGATACAGCAAAAGGAAATGTGCATAATTAGAGCAGTTCAGTTACAAGGGAAAGGGGCTTTGATAGCGTTAGAAATGCAGCTGAAACATGCAATCTCCATTGCCCTGTCATTAGGCATTTAGATGGTAGATGTCAGTGAGCCAGGGAGACCTCAGGATCCAGTGAAGGAGTGTGGGTTCCCTCTTTGAACCTTTCTAACCCTCAGAAAACCATCCAAGAAGACCTAAGAAACAAGGTCTTCTCTCTGTGGACAGACACCAAACCAGAGATTTAAAAAAAGGGTAACTTACTAAAACTTAATTTAAAGAAGGTGTTTTGTGTTAATAGTTGGTCAGGTAAATAAACGCACAAGAAATTTTTTCCCCTCCTCGAAATTCCTGTAAAGGAACAGCTTGACACGAAGAGGTGCCAGATGTGATAGCCATGGTGACAAGGAGCATGCTACAGGTAGCCAAATGGGTTAGGGCTAATGTGACTCCCTTGATGTTTTCCACACAATAATTTTGTGCAAAAATCCTTCCCAGAAATTTCCCTGGGAGAGTGAGAGGAAGTGGGAGGGTGGGGAAAAGGACGGAAGGAAGGTCAGCCTGTAGTGGCTCCCATTCTGAGTATGCATCATCCAGCCTGCTTTATTTATATTTTTCACAAAATATTTATCACTACCATAGTGATAACTAGCCTAAAAAAGAGACAACATTTCAATGCAATTTGACCTCCAGATCATATCTAGAGACATCTCTATTCTTACGTGTATATTTTTGGCAAATGTTTTGAATTTTTGAGTTTGCAAAGGAAAATGTTCAACATCTCAGAGATTCTCAACCCATGGGAGACTGCTTTCCACCCAGCACTAAGTATGTAACCAGAAAATACCTAATTTTTAGGTGTCATGTATGTTGTACCTATCCCTGGAGCTTAACGTGTAATGAATTAATAACATTGCTCCTATTTCCTTTTCATTATTTATTGTACAACAAAGCTGGCAGTTGTGGCACCATGTAAGAGGATGACTTCCAAGTAGTGCCATTCAGTAAGCACTGAAGGAATGGATTTGGGTGCAGCTGTAGAGCTGATGCTTTTCCAGGATATTAGCGCCAGCTGGCATCACTGGCATTCATTTTTTCAAAGGAGACTGTGGCCATAGCCCTGCCTCCCAAAGCAAGCACTCCAGCAGGATTCTGCAGGTGAGCAATTTTGAAACTAACTGATTTAATGATAATGTTAAAGTAATTGTTAGACGTATTTTAATTGAGGCTCTGGCTGAATTCTGCTCGGTCTATGGAACGTGAGCAGCACTATGAATACCAGGAATGCTAATAATGGGGTCCCATTTCTAACTTGGGAACAAGGGTTTCATTGCATGCACATAACTTCCATGGGCAAGCATTCCTCTTGTCTATCTGGATGTGGGGTGTGGTTCTGTGTGAATAACCCCAGTCCTTTAAAAGAGTACTGGAATAAGTTGAAGAATTGTTTCTTTCTCAATAATCATAGTGTGGGGAGGGGCCTGAACCATAGTGAGGTTCAGGTTGTAATCCTGCAGATGACTCTAGTGCAGTGAAGGAGGTAAATATAGAGTACAGCTCGAGATCTAGGTCTTTGCTGGTTTGGGGTGTTTGTTTGTTGCTTGGGTTTGTTTTTTTTTTTTTTTATTATTATTTTTATTTGTTTTTGGTTTTTGTAATAGGTTAATTTATCAGAATTTTCACTGAACATGTTTGTCCATTTGTAATGTTGTTTGCTAATAAGACACTAATTGACTCTTGGGCATTTAATATGGAGTGATAAAGCCAATAGAATAGGTCAAAGAAGAAGCATCAAAAGACTACATGTATAAGCGTATGCTTATTTGGTGTTGTTTTCACCAGATTCCTGGCTATCGCTGTCTTAGAATACCCAAGAGGGTCACAGTTGTCATAAGCATGTCTTAAGTGAGTGCTTCAGAACTGTCCTGGAGTGGTATTGAGCCAATCTAACAGCTTTCTTGCATCAAGTATGCACAGCGGAAGAGGGAGAGAGGGAGGAGGTATGTGTGGCATTCCCCTTCGTCTTTCTGGCATAATTGTCCTGGTGGTACTGTTTCAGCTGGTCTAATCAAGAACAGCCCCATGCCTATGCTACAGCACATGATGCTCCTTTTTCTGACCCTTATATGGCCCACAACTGCAGCGTGACTGGTTGGGTTTGCAGCTTCTTTTCCTTTTTGCTCTCTTCAGCTGCAATGAGAACAAAGTCAATGTGTTTATGAATCTAGCCTTATATTTTAAAACTCTATGCAAATATGGTAATAATAACTAAACTGACATTTGCTTTTGCTTCTGTATAGTATGTCTTTAATATGATTACTACCCTTAACATTTAAAGGAACTTTGACAGTTATGTAATCCCTTCAACATTTAAGTACAACAGGAATTTATTATTAAGTGCAGTGGCTGGAAATGGAGTGCTTTTTTCATTCACACTATAAACAGTTATGTTGGATTAGTAATCCTGCTTGTCAGAGTTGTTCACTGTTTGATATTAATCAGTAGGTTTATGAAAGGTGCAGCAGAAGGCAGAAATGAACAGTGATGAAGCTGTAAAACTTGGTTCCGTAAAATCAGACTTTATCTAATGTTTAGGTTCACAACATTTCTTGCAGTGACCATTAGACTAAGAGGAAAGGAAGTACTGCATTATGGTAATGGTACTTCTAACTATTTTTTAATAAACATATTTAGTTTCTCACCGTATAAATGCAGTAGCAGGTAGTGCTGAAAGTCAAGACTTTGGAGAACATTTTTAGGTTGTTTTGTAAAGAATACGTTTTTCAGACTGTTGTATAGATTGAGCATGATACAACCTAGCAAAACATTTAATAATCAAATATTACATGACAAAATGAATAGCAACTACTTTTGGTGCTTATGCACTATTAAAATAATGCGTAAACCACTTTACTTGAGTATTTCTGTCTAATTTGTGGGTTGTTATTTTTGAGCTATATAATTAATTTTTGTATCTTGCAAACTGTGTTGAAATACAGGTTATGGGTTTTCTTTTTTAACACTTCTGAGTCTCTAGTACATGTTCATGCCACATGTACAGAGATGCCTTGTCCTTTGGTTGAAAACATCACCCTGTGAGATCTTTAGATGATCAAAGTAAAATTGACACCACTGTAATACAAGATGTCTTGAAAAAGTGACTAATAAATTACCATGACTGATTAATGAACATACATAATTATAGATATATGAGAAAGGTTTTTCTTGTATGTGTCAGTAATATTAATTTTTCAAATGCTTCCAGGTAAGTCAGTTATATGCCTAACATAATGGTTGACATGTGTCCATACGTATATAGTAATACACAGTAGTGAAATCAAATTGCAGTATATGACCTCTTCATTAAAAGTGAAATTAAACTTTAACAGCATATTTGACATGTTTCTATACCTAGATTTGTTTCGAATTAATTCTTTCTTCCCCCCTCTTT
>JANRGW010004992.1:0-24341 GCA_024733675.1 Psilopsiagon aymara | reverse complement strand
ACCCCCCTGCCATGGGCAGGGACACCTCACACTAAACCATATCACCCAAGGCTATGTCCAACCTGGCCTTGAACATCACCAGCGATAGAGCTTTCACAACTTCCCTGGGCAACCCATTCCAGTGTCTCACCACCCTTACACTAAAGAATTTCTTTTTCATATTCAATCTAAACCTCCCCTGTTAAAGTTTAAACCCATTACTCCTTGACCTATAACTACAGTCCCTAATGAAGACTCCGTCCCCAGCATCCCTATAAGGCCCCTTCAGATATTGGAAGGCTGAGGAAGTGTTGAGATCTCCTTTCAGCCTTCTCTCCTCCAGGCTGAACAGCCCCAACTTTCTCAGCGTGTCATAGCATCAAACTTTGGTGAATAAGCCCATCAAGGCATTGTTAAACAACCTGTGCTCAGGCCTTCTCCTGCCCATTAGGTTGTGTTGGGCTTGCAAAGATCTACATTTGAATGGAAATTTGGGGGAGTGAAGGGGGAGGTCACAAGAAGGGCCATCTTTGAAGGGCTCAGTGAGCTGGTAAAAATGGACTATAAATGGGTGACTGTGTGCAACATTCTTGAGGAGGTACAAGGCTGGAACGGAAGGCAGGAGGGAGAAGCATAATGTGTGTTTTAGAGCCACCTATAACTATGGGTATGGGAATGTGAAAAGGCTGGGATTTAAGTGGCGTAGCATATAAAGAAGAATGTTCATGATGATCACCACTTAAATTATTAAAGGTATGGTTTGTTGTGGTTTTGGTTTTTGGGTGTTTTTTGTTCATAAGAACCCTGCTTGTGCAAAAAAATAGGAGTATAGCTCCGGATTTAGATTTCACTTCCTAGATTCCTTCCCCTCAGTACAAAAGGTGATTCCTTCCATAATACAAACAAAACTTATAACAATGATTTAACAAAAAAGATTTCATAGACTCTGTTGAAGAAACAGATGCTCATTTTATTGTTATGGTGCACAAGCAGCAGCTTTGCAGAATAGCTCTTGAAGGTGAGGGATTTGGATGACTGCAATAAATGAGGGCCAGTGTTTGCTATTATGGGCAGGGAAACATATACAGCACCATAAACTTAAAAATGGGTTTGAATGAAGACTGGGTGCTGAAGAATGGAGAGGTTCTTGGAGGAACAAACAAAATTTGGTTATTGGGTTTACAGCATGAACTGACACTGTGGTGGTTGGAGTGTATGAGTTGCAAGTGCTGACTGAGCTGTAGTTTGGAATAAATCTTGAGCTCTGGTGTCAAGGTGTTTGCCAGATGCTGTCAGATGGGGCTAAGCGTAAGAACATGATGCAGTAAGGAAGAGTTGTTGGCTGTGGGGAGGAGCATGGGCAGAGCCAGTATCAGGGCACTTCAACCCTGCTGCTCCAAAAGCTGAGTTTAACCTATTATGTTCTGAAAATTCATTCCAGTTTATATTATTGCATATGTTAGTGACAGCTTAAGAGTTTGAGACCTTGAAATATCCAATCTACTCATGAAATCGGATATTTTTTTTATTCTTTTTTTTTTTATTCTTTTTTTTTGTGCGGAATATAGCCATAGAAACCTGTAGTTTGTGCTCTAAAAGAGATGACTGGAAATGTTTTTTGGTGGCTAACTTGCTAAAAGTGTCCCTTCCAGCTTCAACCATTCAGCAATTCTGTGATTAACACAAAGTCTTAACAACAGCCAAATTCCACGCACTAGTTTTGGTTTTGAGGTTCAGCAGTGAAGCTGATCTGAGACAGAAGATACTGTTGGGACAACTGGCAATGGTGTGGTGGGAAGGCTAAAGGTATCTATTACATGGATTTGGACTAGGGGAATGAATTAATTTTGCAGGAATATCAGAGAGCACCACGAATGCTCAGCTGGGGGCAGAAAGGAAAACAATGTTGCTGGAGGGGTTTGGGGGGGATAAGAAGAAACGATGCAGCAAGTGATGTACTCATAAGCATTTTTATAGCGATCTAACTCAACTGCTGTTGAAGTTGGGAGGGGACAACTTTAGTGCAAGAATATGTAGGCCAATGCTGAGAGTCTGTACAGTCCCCTGGTGTGTGTGCAGTGTGCTGGGACCCCCGATCATACCTGACACATGCTGCCAAAGAGGCAGAGAGAAAAGCACATGTGAGGGGGGGTATTTCCTATTGTAACCTACTCTGCCCTTTCCCATACCTGAGGACATGTCTGTGTGCCTTTACCTGGACAAATTGGAATGCATGCTTATGCTGTTCACCTTTGCTCCCTGTTCAGTGCTTAGCAGAAGGTGAGTGGTGATGCATTTAAACCTGGAGCTGTGAAGGTTTATGGAAGTAGACAAATCCCGTGACCCCTCCATTCTTCATCCTCTTGGGCTCCATGCTCATCTATTCATAGAAAAATCCACTTCCAAGCCGTAGAAAGTAAAGATTTATTGCTAAGTAAGTTCATTGATTTATTTTCATTTTACTTGCCCTTCTCTAACCTCCTTCTCCAGTGCTTCAGCTGGAGAAGGGTTTCATTAATACTGAATCCTGACCTTTCTCGTGCCTTAGCTAGAAGCATGAGTGCTTCTTGTAGCATGAGTATGGGTCATGTTTTTCCCTTTAGGATTTTGCCTTTTCCTTGAAAATGTGTCACATTCTTTGCTTAGATTTTGACAGCTCAATGTTCTCTTCTGGGGCTCCTGTGTGTGGGTTCTGTGGACCATGGTGCTGGGATGTTCTTCCAGCATGGGCTCCCCGACCTGCTAGCTTGCAGCACACCAGTCCATAGAGCAGTATGTGCTCCCCTGGGCTTTGTAACACACAGATTTAAGTACACTTTGAAATCAAAGCAGACGGGGCTAAGACATTTGTAAGGCTCCTAAAATCCCATCACTTGTTTTTTAACCTAATTCTAGCAACAGTGCAACAGATGAATTTACCTGCATTTCCTGGTCTTGTATAAGTTGTTTGGATTTATATTAAATCCTTTGGAAGAGCTAAACACCCTTTTTCTCTATGTCCTGTTGTAAATGGCTTTCCTTTAGAAATGGATTCTTTCCCTCCTTTGCAGCCAGCTTCCTTCTGAAGCAACTGTGATATTACCTTATCTTGGGATTTCTGTCTAGTGGGTTAACACAAACAAAAAAGGATTCTGTCAACCTCAGAATAAACTTAAAGTGTTTGGTCTGATAGAAAACCAGCCAGATGAGCCTCAAATAAAATTCTTAAACTGTTCATGCATCTGGTCGTTGTCAGAAGTCCTTAGTTATATTTACTGCTTATATGGCCAGGATGCTGTGGGAACTGGTAAGCTGGCTGGCAAAGTGACCTTTTCCAGCTGGGGCGTGGGCTGTGTTCTCAAAATCCATCTGACCATTGCTTGTCTCCTTATCACAGCAGGTAGTCAAGGTGAATTTTACATAAGTAGACCTCTGAATGGATCAGATAGATAATTCTTGTCACAAAGTATGACAGAGCTTTGTACACCTCTTGCCCTGTAGCTGTGTTCAGCTCCTGTAGGCACTGGGCTGGCAGAGCTAAGGGTTAGTTTTAATCCACTCCCTTTGACCTCTTCCCTCCTTTGGGCGTTTCTTTTAAAAAGTAAATCACAAAGCAATGATCAGAGAGAGTCTGATACTCCTCACCTCTTCAATAGGTAAATTGCTCTTTTAGAAGGGTGATCCATGCTCCTGTCCTCATTTCTTATATCTCACTTTAAAAAAGAAAAAATAATCTTCCACGGACTTTGACTTAAGCAAAGGCACTTTAAAGTCTTTTTCTAATGTCATTCTGAAGTTAAAAAACAATTTGACTTCAAGGGAGATACGGCCCAATTTTTTAAAAACTTAATAGGATTAGTCATGGGAACTATTTTTAGCAAAAGTTCAACTTTATCCATGTATTTTAATGTGGGAAAAGTGTGTCCTTTTCCCTCTGCTAATGTTTGATGTATTCCAGCCCTCCTGTGAGTGTGTTTGAGTATCTTAGGGGCTCCGGAGTGGAGGAGAACTTCCTTTCGGATTCTCTCTGTTTTCTTTCGTGAAAATGACATTCCTAAGCTGTTTCACTTTCTGACAGGAAATGGAGCTTTGCCAAAAATGATTAAAGTCCAAGAAAGCATAACAGTTCCAAAGCTGCAGCAGTTCTTTAGGAGTCCTGAGTTTGACATTGTGTCAAACAAATGTGAAATATTGTTTAATAAATTTGAATAATACAGGGAAAGGGAAAAATGGTTCTTGGCTTAAAATGCTGCTGCTCTTTATTAAGCCTGTAAAGGACTGCCTAGCTCTAATAAACTGAAATATATACATAAATATACTTGTGCATGGATAACAGTTTAATATTGTAATATATAATGAATGGTGTACATGCACCCCCCACATGAAGACATTGATTTATACATAGGTATGACTGTATATATATTGATATGTGTGTATAGACCCACTCATGAGTTTGTATATATTTATGCATGTAATTACCATTTGCAGGCAACTCATGTGACTGCTTTGTAGAAGAAGTATTATAAGTATTATATATAAGGTGTGACATGACTTTATAAAAATACTAATCTAATGTTAGATAAAATACAATTTGTTAACAGTTTCTCAGTGGTTTTTAATTCAAAGTTTGTTTAAAGGCTAGATTGTTCAGTCTCTACTCATGACGAGTAACACCTTATCATATAATTCCAGCATTATTAGAATAGGCTGTGTTGAGGCTCTAAAATCAGATATAACAGGCAAAAGCCTGGCTCTGCCACTTCTTCACATTTAACAATTCCTTCTGCCAGAAGGGCTACAAGCCACCGAAAGTTTGAGTTTTCAATGTTAGGTTATTAATGCAACAGCTCTGTCAAGATGAGCCAGACTTCTAAAAAGCTCCTGTACCTTGAACCCTAAGTGTGGAGAACAGTCCCATCAAGCTCCTATAGCACAAAGATTACTTCTCCAGGACCTCCAGGAAAACCCAAAACCCCTCAAGATTTGTGAGCTTGTTTCCAATTGTTTTTTTATTTTAATTGCACTGGTTCACTGAAATCACATCTTCAAGTTGCTCTCTGGACACAAGACCAGGAATTTTCTTTTTTCTTTTTCTTTTTGATTTTAAAATGAAAGCTGAATTACATCATCACCACTTAAAAATTAATCTATTGACTCAAGGCTCAATAAAATCAGGACAGCTGGCAACTTTACTAGAAAATATGAAAAGTTGCTTTGCACTTTCTTGCAAGAAAACTACACTTGTTCCCCCTCCATCAGATATATTGCTTCTCCACCAAAATACATCAAATATTCAAGAACTTATAAAAGTACAAAAGTGTTCCACTGACAGGATCTCAAAGACAAAAAATTCTTTAAGTGAGATGCATTTCAAAGCAAAGCTGTAGGAAAAGTTACTATTTTTCATTCCTTGTACAAGACTGTAGTGTTATTTGTTTAAAGGAAGTCATCTTTAATCAGTTTTCTAATGGCATTTGAGATTTCACATTGGTAAAATTGAAGAGGGACTGTTTGTATGTCATTCAACAAGGACAGCAATTCATGGCTACTTTTTAGACAAGCTAAATTGATCAGACAAGTCAGTCAATGTCATTGAGCACTATTTGTCACTTCATAAGCAGCTACAATCTGCTGTTCTATAAATGCAGAAGGACCATCGAATAAAATACATCAACCAGTGGGAGTAGATAGTATCCCTTCATCCATAATTGGTGCGGCCTCTCCTGTCACATTCGTTCATTCCCCACTCTTCCGGCGTGGATTGACACTGACACAGAAAGAGCAGCTGCTGTCAAGCTTTCTGGAGTCTGTCTGTACTCTACTCTCCCCACTAATAGAAATCCATCATAATATTGCATTAACATCGCAAAAAAATCAGGCTTATAACTTCACTATCTGGCTATATTAATGACATATGTAGGGGTCTCTTTTAGGTTATTGGGAAAGCTGATTGATGCAGAAGGAAAGCTTCTGATTAAAGCCACTTACCAAATCCATCAGTGGGAGGAATATTTACTGCTGTGAATGCTGCTTATAATTTCACATTAAAAAAAAAAAAAAAGAAAATAAAAAAAAAAAAAAAAAAGAAATGAGGGGAACAGGGTGATTTTTTTTAAACAGCCCTTCTGGAAATTTGTTAATTGTTATTATCTGCTGTTGCAGGGTTACTTTATGGACTTTATCCCTATGAAATGACTATGTGGTTATGTAGTTAACAAAATAATTGAGGAAATGGAACACAGAAAAAGTGCTAATGACCGTTTAGCTCATAAAACCCCCAAAAACTTCTATCTGGATTTGGCAAAAAGTGTTTTCTAAGTGAACAGATGAAATTAGCAGAGAATATTAACTGCGAAGGTGTACCAGACTGCAAACTTGTTTTCCTGAAGAAATGTTGGACAGTTTCTTCCAGGAATATGTTAGCTTAATCAGCTCTCTCAGCCCTGGTAAGAAATCACAGTGGAATACCCAAACGGTGGTGTAGTCACATGTAAATCTCTCTGACAACCTGTAGGCATGGATCTTTTGTCCAACATTCAGCTCCAACAACATGCTTGTAGCGGAAAACACCTTGTTTGCTTATAAAAGATTTTAGCTGAACATGTAATTGTTGAGGATGGAACAGAGGGGTCCTAGGTGTCTAGGATGAAGTTCTGGATTTTTAATTCTTTTTATCTCTTTTTTGGGAGACAAGGTCTGCAGTCAGTTTGCTTATGGGTATACAAGGTCTCACATTGCCTGTCATGTAAGAAAGCAGTGAATTATTTTTTTTTTATTATTTTTATTATTTCTTATAAAGGTGCTCAGTATAAATGTCATATTCCTGGCTGTAGTCTTTACAGGACCAAATGGCAAAGTGTAATATCAAATGATTCTCACAGCTTTCATTTTGGGATATCTCTTGACCCGTGTGCACAGTTGATGAGCAATTTTCCTTTCTGTGTTGGCTTTTTTGTCCTGGTGTAAAAGTTTCCTGAAAGCATGCCAGAAACCTAACTAATAGGTAGGCAGCAGAAATTATTTTATCTAAGAAAGTCTTAATTCTGTAAATATTCATATAAATTCTGCTATAAATACTGTTGGTGCTCAAAAGAAAACTCTAAGAATTAAATCATAAAAGTACCCCTCACTAAATACAAGTCTTTGACTTGTTTTTTAAATGAATATAATAGAAATGTTAGGTCTAAACCCAGAATGTGAGGCAAATCAACTTGCAATGGGAGAACTGAACAGCATCCAGAGGAGGCAGCTTACATAGGAGTGCATTCATTGTCAACATGTGACACTGAAAAGGTCAATAGTTAATTAAATAATCCATCACCTTAGGATAGAGAGCAGTCCTCACTTCTGACAATCAATGGCAGAAATATTAAAAGGTCAGAAAATGAGTTACTATATATTGTATTTTCTTACTGTGCATCATGAAGATGCAACTTGGGCTGAGCAGCATGGGCATGAAGATAGGTAGGAAGACATATTAGCTGTTGCCCAAATATTTTCTTTAATGTTCTTTCACCAGGCTTCTGTGTGTGTGGGCTGTGGAAGCGATGGGCCTCAGACATGTAGTAAGCTTTTAGAAATCACAGTTTATAACATCCATTAGTTTATGATAGGGGTGTTTTGGGGAGCATCTTTCCCTTGTGCTGCTTGAGGTTATACTGGAATAAATTGGGTGAGTGTTCTGAGTCAGGTTTTGTTTAGGTATGGATAGAATTACTTTAGGAGCCCAAGAGGCAACTTTTCTGTACCTGTTAATAATTAATACACAGTCATGTTTTGAACAATGTTTAAAATTCATTTATAAATTAATTTGTATTTATTTATTCATTGAATTCATACAATAATGGTGTTGCCATAAACATTTTTTTCTTTGCTGCCTATTATAGGACTATTTCAGAAGCAATTCCCTTCCTAGTTGTGCGTCTCATTCCTGCTTTTCATTGTGTTTCTCATATGATGAACATTAATGATGTGGTACATTTTTCTGTTATTTTTTCAAGACACGCTGAAGTTACCCTATTTTCTGAATGAAAATTGTGCTTTGCATATGGGGGGAAAAAAATGACTCGTGTTCCTGAGCCCATCACTGTTATACAGGGTTCAGTTGAGTGATGCTTACTCCTTCTGGCAGCCCTGTTTACACTCCTCCATGCACATGTCTCTGCTTCTGCAGAGCTGGGAGGGTCCAAAGAAAGGGCTATCATTGTATCCTAACAGGGATCTTCTTCCTTCTTCTCATTACTGTACAGTGTGGAACCAATGCATGTTTATTAATTTTCCTTGTGTTTCTAAATCTTCTAGATTTTGTTTTCCCCATATGTAGCTTTTATTGTGTGTGTGAGTCACCTTTCTGAATTCTGGCAAGTGTTATATGATTATTTTATCTCTCACTATAAAGCGTTTCGAAAGACTTTGTATGAGAGGCAATATAAAAATAAATTGAATTGAACTACGGCTTCACCTTCTCACTTTTTTAGTACAGAAACCTTTAGAGCAAAAACTGCAATATAACGACAAAGGAGGAGATTAAGACTGTGTCATGAAAGAGGTGATGCTGGGTGACAGGTCCAACCCTGCGTGAGCAGTTTGGTGGGTTTGCAATCACCTGTATTAATTAGATTTTAAGCATGGTCACAACTGGGAAAAAGCCTCTTTGTATTTTTAGTGGGAAGATTATTTTAAGCCATGAGAAAGGAATTAGTTATTATCTACTGTGGTGTATTTGTATAAACAAAAGTCTACCTGATGGTTGTGCAAACATCTGTTCTTACCCAACATTGCACGGTTCATTAAAACTTATTCTGTTGGCTTCTGAAAGCAAGTTCTGGAAGCACATCTACAGAATCCACAATCTCAATAATTTGTCTTTCTAAGGAAAACAATCTTAGTTTAGGGTAATGAGCTCCCATCCTCCCCTCTCCCCGCCCAACACCATAGAAATATGATTTTATGTTTTACAATGCAGGCTCAATAAATTACATTAATAAATGATTCCTGGTTCATGAGAAGTGTTATATTTTGACAGTATCAGCCAACCTTTACATTTGTTTAAGCAGGAAAAGTGGGGAGCCAAAATAAAGCTGTTACAGAAGAAATCTCAAGAATGTTTATGAAACTCTGCTCTAGCTACATTTATTAGGAGCTGAAGTCTTAACTTGTCATGAATTCCAGGGGAGAGAGTAACTTTGACAGCTTTTCCAAATGCCAGGACCTAATATTTTTCTGTAGTAATTTGTTTGTAAATATGGAATAAATTGTATAGGTTGCAATGTGACAAAAAGGTATCTAGGATTTGTCATCTTCTGCTAACAGCTGTTGGGCTTATTTTGTAGCATCTCCTGGGGTTTTTCAGATAAATGCACTGTTGATGGCAAACAAAAGCACCCTGAGAATCTCTGATGGTGGGCACAGAGAAAGTTTAACTGCAGGAAGCTGTTTGTCAGGCATTTGATCTCCAAAGGATCAGCTTCCCTGGGTTGCTGCCTTTCCCACCAGGGTGCCCATGTGTCACCTCTAGAGAAACCCACACTGAACAGGAGGCAAACTCCAGGCAAGATGGTAATCTCCCTTTTGGCAAAGATACTTCTAGCATAATATTTCTGATGTGAAGAGGGGAAGCACAGCTTTCCAAGGAGGATTTTTAAAAGAATGGAGTTCGAGTTTTACTTGCCAAATTCCCTAGTGTTGCTTGAACCTAGGATATTTGTTCCCTCCTGATATTTCTTCCATCTGCCTTTCTCATCTTGTGACATACTGCAGTTGAGGGTTTTGGTCTTTTATTTAGTGGTCTGAGGCTACATCTATGTTAGGGAGCAGTGGAGCAATAGGAATGGATCTGAAGGGCAGAATAGATGGTGTTGACATGAAATCTACCATGTTTATGTTTTAGGGTTAGCCTTGGACTGAGAGTAGTGTAGTCCCATGGACAGACCCTCTGTTAGTGGTCAGACTGTATTGGATCTGCCCTTGGTGTGTACCTGAATTCTAGTGCCTTTCAAAGGGCACCCTGTCTGGGGTTTCCAGATAGCTCTTTGCAGTGGCTCCTGATGTGGTGGGTAGAAGGA
Organism: Psilopsiagon aymara; assembly: GCA_024733675.1. Classification (NCBI taxonomy): domain Eukaryota; kingdom Metazoa; phylum Chordata; class Aves; order Psittaciformes; family Psittacidae; genus Psilopsiagon; species Psilopsiagon aymara. Next base: position 14,319 of record JANRGW010004992.1, on the reverse strand, counting down.
ACTGGGATGTATCTTTTGGAAGTTCAGTCTGCATTCAAGTAAAAATACTTGTAGAAGCACTCACCTGAGTGTTAGACACTGTTTTATGGCTCTTCCTTATGTGGCATAATAAGTCATGTTCTGTGACCTCTTCAAGGTTAGATGTTTCTAGCATGTTTGCTGAAGGTGTTTTCTACTCTCTCATTCACTCTTCATGCAGTAGGCAGGTGACCATCTCCATAAGTGCTATGAATGCTGTCACTGCATCTTTGGGCTCAAAGTAATCATACCAGTAATCCCAAAAACCAAAGTCAGTTTAAGGGGACCATTTAAGGCACTTATTGCTTTGGGAGGAACATGAGCAGGCCTCCACTGATGTGTGATACTATGCCATTTTGGAGGTTTTTTGTAGTTTTGAATAATGTGGCAGCGACTACTTGTCTGAACCAAGTACATCAATTCTCATAGCCTCCTGCTCACCAGATCAGTCAGACAAACACAGCAGAAGTCATCATCTAAGGGGAAAACCCACTCATTTCTCACTGCATCCCCAACTGCTTCAGAACCTCTGCCAGCACATTAACTCTGATAACAGTTTAAGATACTGATTTAATAAAATGAAGGCCTTGCTTGTGAGGCTATATTGTCTGAAGTTCTCCTATTCCTCATTTAAATCCAGTGTAATTAGTACAACTACAGACTTTGTTGTAATACATGCTGAAGTAAAATGGCTGCTATTATAGGAGCTTGCAGGAGAAAAGATATATGATATAGAATGATATGTCAAGAAAAAATAAAAATGTTTCATTTCTTCATTAGATAATGTTTATTTATAGCACAATATATATTCTACCTCCACTGTACCATTAAAGTTTTGACTGCTTTTTAACTATAAAATTTGATATTGTTGTGGCAGCTGCACTACTCAAATGATTGCTATGGTACAGCTGTTATCAAAGAGTAAGATTTATAGCTACACTACATGGTGTAAAGATATGTGCATATTTACTTTGTGTTTTACAACTTGTGTCCTATATTTTAATAACACAAGGTGAGATGAAATAGTGAAATAATAAAGTGTTTGCTGCAAAAGAGAATAGCACAAATTTGTTTTAATTTTGGCATTTAATTTTCCATTGTACTACTGATAGAAAACATTTTCTCTGTTGTTTCGCTTTTCTTAAATATAACCTACATGTTAATGATCTCAACTGTTTTAGGGTTGGGTTTTTTTTTTCTGTTTTTCATTCTCAGAGAAGAGCTCTGAAACTGAAGTGAGAACAGCATGCTTGATGAAACATGTAAAGCTATGTTGCATTCTAGGTAAAGATCAGTATTTGAACCCTTGGTTAGATTGTTAGACCATGATGAGGGGCAGCTTCCCACATGCGTGCTTTTCTAGGAAAAGTAGTTAGATGAGTGCATATAAAGGACATTTCTATCCACTTTTATGAGGCTGCTGTCCCACATGGACAGATTTCAACTGCTGCATACACCAGGTATGAAAAACAGGCTCAGAAGAGTTCTTCGTAATGGAAAGGGGTGATAATGTCTGATCCTGACCACCTATACAAACTCATTTATAGCCGGTACTGAGTGCTCCTGCTCCAACTTTGAGCTGACTCACAAGGCTGATCTCTGTCGGATAGAACTTTTATAACTGTAGTATAAAGCTTTTGCAGGGAGGAACCTTTGGTTGCTATTTTAATTTTGTCAGTGAGCAATGTCTTTTTATACATCCTCCCTAGTTTTCCACTAATCAGATCTCAACCAACAAGGACTACATAATCAAAGAGGCCTGCAAGTAGAATTAGGTTATTTCATGAGGACTGAGGTGTTTCAGCAGAAATAACATGACATAGGTCAAGTGCAATGTTTAGTCCCGTGTGTAAGAGGAGAGTTTCAAACTCAAGTGTTCTCTGAAATTCCAAACCTAAAAGGAAATAAAAGAAAAAACTATAAAGGAATTATTAGTGTTAGACTTTACATTCTTAATTAATTTCTTTGATATGCATTGGGAACCATTTTTTTTGTTCCCCACTGGGTTCAGTCTTGTCTGTGGCAATTGCGATCATGTTGCAGTCGTTGTGAGAGAAGGCACATCAGTTGCCCCTTAAAATAACCTAGTAAAGCAGTAGTCCTTCTGCTAGACTGCTTTCAATGGAATCAAATATGTGTTGTGTTTCCTACCAAACTGTTCTGTGTATTAAATCTATTGCATTTATTTGTTTTTGTTGTACTATTTGTTTTGTTTGAAGCAGTAAAATGTTAACTACAGCAACTTACATATCTGCTCTCCTTTGAGCATACTTCTGCTTGTTGCCTTGAAATTTTTCCTGTACCTATATACATATACCTCTCCAAAGTACTTTTAAAATATCTGAATGAACTTAAAAGAGATTTTGAGATGCACTCAGCTGCAAGAGGAGAGCTTTGCTCCGTGCAAAGCCATGGCTCTGCTGAGCTCCTGCTGAGCTCCTGCAGAGCACCCAACAACTTGTTGTTAACAAGCATCCACTGAAGATGTAGTCTACACATCATGGGACAAGAACATAAGGACTCTGCCAGGTTTTAATGCGTGGTGTTGGCTATTTTGACTTGGTAAGCAAAGCAACTCATCATCTCATGGTACATTTTGTTTTGTTAGCTTGATGTACCACTTTTTGCCCCTCTGTACACACACACACACTTTGAAAGCTATGTGAAAATCTTGTGAAAACAGGCTTTCTCATAAAGTCTCCTTTCCTTCCTGGATTTTCTCATGTCATAAATAGCATTTTGTCTTCATATTTCTGTTTCTCGGGCACAGAACTAGAGAGTATGACAAATTAAACAAAACAAAACAAAAAAAAAATACAAAAAATCCCACATCAGCTTCACATCTTGTAAAAGATTTAAGCCAAAGCTTTGCTTGAGGTTTGAGAAAACCTTCAGGCTTCCTTAATTTTACCCAGTCATCCCTACTATGAAGTTATTTTGCCTTAGAGTTATGGCATGTAGAATTTACTCAAGCATTACTTCTTTATCAGTACTTTGACCAACAGCATGGTGATCCACTGGAGTCTCAAACCACAGGCTGTACAGGGAACATACAGGCTCAGTTAATATGCCATTGCTGCTAATTAGGCAAACGAGCTACTAATAAAGCGGATGTGGCAGGTGAGTTGTCATTAAGTAAAGTAAATGTAATAATTAATATGCTGGAAACTTGGATGAGTGATCAGAATAGAAAATACACCCGTTTAGCTATGCTTGATTAATAACTGCGGTCTTTGCCCATTTTGGTGGAAGCTGTACCAATTCACTTACTTTTGGCATCAAGCAAAAATGGCACTTATGTGGAAATTACACTGCTTGGGCTTGACAAACATGCTAGATAGAGTTTGTCTTACCAGTTTCAATAGGTTGCTACAGATGTAGGTCTCTTCCAGTGTAGGGACCAACTTGTAGATATGGTGGCCAGTACTTTGGATAAATTTGCCTTAGAAGAGCTAAGTTAGTTTTTAGCATTTTCACTGGTTTTATTTTTCCCCTTCTATCCTGCTAGATATTACCAAAGATCAGATTTTTGCAGTTGTAGAGTAACAGCATCTTAATCTTGGATTTTCCTGTTAATCAGAAACAATTCTTTTGTTGTCAGGTGTATTACTTTAATTCATTTTGTCTTAACTCTTTAACTATGTTTAACAGAAGATACATGCCTAGAAATTTTCACCTCTGTTCATATAGGGAGCTTTTTCTAGCTCCAGAAACTAACCAGACACTAACAGTAACTTTAATATTATAATGTTACAGAAATATTCTTAAGCAGCTGACTATTCAGTGTTCAGAAAACAGAAATGAAAACCAGTAGCTTTGCTATAAAGCTACTTCTATATGATCTGTTGTGTCCATTTTCCTTATTTAAAGACAGGGGGGAAAAAGAGCTGTAAAAAAGATAGAAAATAAGTAGCAGAAAGGCACACTGAAATAACATACCCACCAAAGTAATGAAGCTATAAACACAAGGAAAATTTGTGTTAATGCTACAAAAATACTTTACCTCAATTCACTTGGGGCTGGTCTTTACAAGACACATGGCCCTTTTCACTTTACGAGAAGAATCCAAGATGCTAAACTCTATTTCTAAGGCTGGGCATTACTTTAAGAAAATATTGCAGGACTGTATATCTGTTCTAATCCAGAACCCTTAGTCTATGTTCAAAAAAGCATTAAAAGCAAACAGTGGAGCATATGTTTGACTTGAAGTATATCTATCATCCAATGACACTAGTCCATTCGATAATACATCATAGAACCAATCCCTTAATGAGCAAGTATCCCAGAAAAGTTATTTTAAAATTCAGATGTTGAGTATCTCAACTGTGTGGCTGTGTTTTGAGATTGAACAAAATGAAATATCATAAAGGATTTTTTTTATTATTATTTTTCAGGTACTGTGTCACTGTTTCATGCTTTGCAAATACGTTACTCTACTCTGAGATCTCCATCTTTCCCTCTACCATTCCTTTGCTTTATATTTTCTAAGGACTAAAAGAAGGCCAGCTCTTGCTCCTACACACTGGCAAGGTGATGCAGAAATATTTATAGAATTAACACTGATTCTGGTTTGTTTCCACAGAAATTGTAGTAATACAGCCTTAATGGCTGGGCAAAGATAACTCTGTCTTAATAATATTCAAGCTATTGTTGTCTTCTAGGTCTTAGAAATCCTTTCCAGTGTCAGACAAAATTACTGTTTCCTGTGACTGAAGTTAACAAAACTGTTTGTGTGAGCAAGTACTGCTGGTTATGAACAGCAACTGTGTATTTTAGCCATTATGGCCATATTCTGACCACAAGTACTCTGACTTCTCTACATGTGTCAAATTTTCATCAGAGTTTGAAGCCCAGTGCCTTTGATTCTAAATCTTGTGGCCAGTATTTCTACTGAGATGAACACCCAGAACACAGTAAGTGTGCTGAGGTCTGTCCTGAAAAGGGAAGAGAGGCCTTGAGGAAATCTGGCTCTGTACATTTGGCAGCCTTGCAGCAGCTGAACAAATGGCTGATGGTTCTGTTCCTCTGCAGGCTTCCCTCAGCAGTGTGAGGGGCAAGGATGTTCTGAAGTATGTGAAAGCAGCACACAGTTTTGGCTTTCAGGGTGGCTAAGTAATGCCTGCATATGTAGGTAGAATAAAGAGAAATTTTGAATGCTTTTAAAGAAGTATCTCTTTCCCCATGTACCACATCAGATATGTCTGTAGTATTATCTGATTCAGAAAATCTCATAAACTCTTTGGACAAAATTATTCTGTGACAGTCCTGCTGCATGTATATAATGCTAGATTTGTGTTTAAAAGCATGAAGAGGGGGGCTGGAAACAGCTGTAAAGGTGATACAGTGCTGATTTCACAAGACTTTGGTCTCCCCCTTGATGTGATGGGCAGTACTGACAGGATCATAGTCCTGCAGGTTGCTCCTTCCCTTATCCTCCTCCTCACTGAAAATCTTTCATCTTTTTATAACCCAATGGCAGGAATTAACCTTTTTGACTAATTTTCACTAAGACAGTGGTTCCCCTTAGAGATTCAAAATGAAAGTTGCTTTGCTTTTTTAATCACCTCCTAATGACAGTGCAACAAAGCCATTACTAAATTGAATTGAAATTATTCTCCTTCATAATGTTACCACATAAAAGAGGAGAAAAGCATTCAAGTTATGTCTGCGGACTCATCATTAGTGACAATATTGAATACGTACTATTATGAAAAAACATTTGTAACCTCTTAAATCTAGTCTTACTATATATGATCTGGCATTTGCTGCTTATATGCTGGTGTCCATATGTGTGCGTTATAGATCAGTGTGCTTGTATTTAATGGAAGGAGGAAGAGGGCTGACCAACTAAATCCATCATAAATGAGTATACAATACTCATACCAACCTGCCTCAGTGCTTTTCTCAGTGTCCAGAAACACTTTCCATCAGGGACCCCAAAGTGGCTCATTTTTGAAGAGATCTATTCTCACCCTGAAAGAGGGATGGAAATGCCCAGAAAATTACTTTGTCAAGGCTGGTTTGGGAGATATTTTGGGCTTTGCCTTCAATTTTCTGTTAACTTTCCATTTGTTCTGTTGTTTTTGGTTTTGTGGTGGTGGCTTTTGTTTGGCTGTTTTAATTTGTTTTTTCTTCCGTAGGTTTAGTAGGATGGGAGGAGGTCTGTCTCAGACATAGGCAAGTGTCCTTTTCACACAAATAAGAATGGTCTGCTTTGCAGGTAGCAGGTAAGTTAATCCATTGCTTCACACTGCAGAGGGTTATCCTGCACCATGCAGATCAGGAGGCTGATTGTCTGATCATCTGTCACTGGAGATGGAAGCAGCTTTCCTAACACATAAATATTAGCTGTTTTTTCCTTTACTGTTTACCCCTGATAGTTTTCTACGTAAAGCGACTACTCAAAGTAATGTGATTTTAAAAAAAAAATAGTAATAATTAAAAATCACATTTGTGTCAGTTTTCTGATCTGCTGTTCAATGTTCTGCAGCTTTCTTAATATGCATCTGATGATAATTAAGAATTCCGATAATTTTCAGTAGGTGCTGGAAGTATATGTCAGTTCTCACTATGTGTTTTGTGGTTATCTGCAAACACCTTATTTCTGGTCATACAAAGCTCCTAACAGTTTTTCAGGTGAGTCACAGATTAAATCCTAGCTACTGCTTTAATTAAAAAAAAAAAAAAAAAAAAAAAAAGTGGTTTTTTTTTTTTAGACAATAATTAACATTTATGAATAAGCACATAATTTTCTAAATATCTCATGTATTTTCTTATTCCAAATGTACTGGTAGTCAGTGTGATGGTATTTAAAATAAACTTTTTTCTGTTCTTGCTGGAATGTTTGCACATTCTTGGTTGTAGAGAATGTGTGAACCGGAATTTGAAGTAAGGATGGCTTAATACATCCGAGGATACACCTTGACAGAAGTATTAATTCACAACAGGCTTAATCTACATTGAATTTCTGTATTTTTATGACATGTACAATTGGTTATGATGCTATACTGGGTATCATGTATAACATCAAAGAGCTAAGTAAGTATAAAGGTATGCTGTATGTCTTCAGTTTGCATCAACAAAATCCTTTCCAAACTTGGATACCTCCCTCTTAAAATCTTTAGCTCTTATTGCATTTTTGCTTGCAGCATTTCTATCCAAAAATAATATTTGTGAAAAGAAAATAGAATGACTAGGATATCTTTGCAGTTGTTTTGTTTTGTTATAGTTTTAAATTATTTAACTCAGGTGCCCTTGGAAAGTGGACAAAAGTCTACAAAATAAAGCTAAGTTCTCATGGTATGATCAGCTTGCTTTCTACCTTGCCATTAAATCATTTTCTGAAATTGGAATATTTCCCATAGACACTCCTAAGGAGATAATATCTCACAGAAGATTTTCTTGAGGCCTTCAAACGTTACTCCTGTGCTATGAATGCAGGCTTTGCTAAGCATGTTGACAGAGGTTTTTGTGGACTGGTTCAATCAAAGCAGGTGTGACACTGAAACTGTGTAGACACTTTCATGTCATGTGAACCTGGGATAAAGGTCCTTCTGAGAATTAGGAACTTAGTGGTGTCCTATGTAGATGCACAGCTTCTGAGCAGTAGCATAAGCATCTGTCTTCAGAAGAGTTTGGGTGTCCAGTCTCTGTTGAGCTGAGGTTTGCTCAGCTGGGGTGTACATTTGTGCGAGGCATGGGCACAGGCCAGGGTCAGACTGGTATATTCTCTGTTCCCTTTGTAGGTGACCTCATAATTCCCCCAATAACAACAGATCAGGCTGCTTTCCCTGAAAGAACACAAAAGGAATGATTGTCCAACCTTTGAGCTTATTAATGAGGAGTTACCATTAGCTGGCAAAATGTGTTAGGAACTGAAAGATTTTGTTCGACAAAATATTTTAAAATAGTGGTTGCAATTGGAACCAGCTGCTGCAGATATTAGCTTTTGCAGTAATGTCATTATAATAATCTTTACACTTTCTATAGTGCTGCTTCTTGAAAAGCAAATGAGTTTCATAAATGCCTTTTCATACAGTGTATCTCAAAAATACACTGCCCATCTCTGAGGTGCACAGACGCCAATTGGTACATAACGTGTTATGCAACATACTTCAGCTAGGGGCTCAGAAATTTCATAGGATCCACAGAATTCCTGAAGAACAGACAGGACTTCAGCTTCTGAAGTGTCGTTCAAAAGATAGGTTGTATATGACACATAGGTTGCTTTGTACCACCATGTAATGTGGTGTGCTTATGCAAAAGAAGTGCATGTGGGATTGATGGCATATGGTATATTAAGAAAGAATAACACCAGACTTAAAAAAAAAAAAATGTATTCATCCATTAAATGGTGCAAATTAAAGTAAGCTGTCAAAATGACAGCACAATAATGCCATCTTTGCAATATCGCATACTGCAACACAGTTAAATCATATCACTTTTGTGGAAGAATTACAGATGAGATCCAAGAAAAAATTGCTTTTGAAATGCAATTCTTTGTTAGTTAAGAATCATCATTGCTAGCCAGGATCCCCTATAAACACATAAAGCACACAATAACCATAATAAATCATGATAATTTATATCACAGCCAATTCTGGGGAAGTAGCATCAGGGGTTATACTTCAGACACACTTCATATTACTCAAACTGTAATTATTTTCATTAAAATATAAAATTGCTTACAGCCGATTTACTTCAAACACACTGCACTGCACATTTAACCATGTACACAACAGGGCCACACGAGTTCAAAATAAGTAAAGTCAAGTGTTAAATAGCAACACTTGACTCATACTTTTTAATTGCATATCTTTGTAGACACAATCAATGTACTTTTAATATTCCATTTTAGTGAAACATTGGACTAGCTTTTTCAATCATCATCATGTTGATTAAAAGTCAATGTCAAAATAAACTTGAGAAAATACTGTTAGGTGCCTGTAAATACAGCCTCTCTAATGGTTTGTGCATGCCAAGAGGGCAAATTCTATTTCAGGAGGAGAAAAGGAAATGCTTCGAGTTTGTGAGAAGGCAGTCAGTGGAAAACTGAAGAGTTTGAATATTTTCAAGCATAATAATTTATAACAGCACTCTCTAGCGCCTTTCTGTGACAATTTCAATGAGTTCTACCAACGGTAATTAATTATGGCCTCCAACACCTCTGTGAGGTAAATATAGGCAGTGTGAGGTGCTTTTCATATCTCTATGAAGCAGAGCAACTTGATGAACCCCTCGAAGACACAGGGGGCTACAGGAGACCTTTCCGCTTCCACCATTAGTTTTGAACAGCCTGTGATGGTACATGAAATCTGTGTCTAATAGTTACATATTGGGTTTGATTTGTTGATGGTTGTCTGATTTTGCTGTTTATATAAGCAGCAGAGGTGATAACCTGAGAGTAGTGCACTGGTGAGTTGGACCTACTCTACGCCCTGGGCATGCTGTGCAGTGGATGGTGAGGTTTTTGGCTGTCTTTTTTATTTATTTACTTTTTTTTTAGGTGAATGAAATACACTTACTGGACCTGGAGTTGTACCAATTATATCTTCTTTTTCATTTTATACCCTTATTCCTTGGAACGAATCTTCACATCATTTCTTGTAGTGGTGACTTAGGACAAAAGTGTGATAAAGTAGAACATGAAGCATCATGAGTGTGTCCAAAAAGGGAAGATGAGTTTTATTTGCGTACATGCTGCTCAATTTGAAAGCACTTTTTCATGAAGCTTCAGAAAAATGCACAGTCGTAAATGCCTTCGCAAGACTGATTGGGATCCAGTGTCTCTTTTAGGGTGGAGCCTCTTTTAGGGCTCTTGAGCTAAGGCAAAACCAAGATGCATTAAATCTAGAGTGAGATACTTGGGAGTAAAATGTGGCATGAAAACTGTTTTCCTGCAGGATCATCACTCATTGGTTGCAAAGGATGAGTTTGAGTACAGGAATTCGTCAAAGCTGGGGAGCTGACAAGGTCCTCACCTGTTTGCTGCAGAAGCTGTGACAGCGGTGGATAATGCAGAGATTTCCAGAGAAAGCAGGGAAAAGTGAGTTTTCAGTTGTGCAAATGGCCCCTGAAGTCAGTGAAAGCCAGCAGAACTTGACTCTAGATTGTATTTTCAATATTTTCACTAGAAAATAATTCTAAAAATCTTACATTGAATGTCTCTTGACAGCAGGTCTTGTTCATTGCTGCAGACACCATCAAGACCACGGAAATCTTCTGTGGCACAGCTGGGAATTTTTGTGCCTATAACAAAATTTTATATGCAGAAGGAATGAAGGGCCCATGTAGGGGCTTTCTAACTCTTCTGTCGAAGGCTTTTTTCTAGATGGCTTTTCCAGCAGCTGTTTCCCATGGCAATTCCAGGTGAGTTTTGAATTCTTTTTGAACCCTAAGGTGTTTCCTACACTTTGTGGCGCTTTTAGTGTCTTTGAGATATTGCACCCCTAATTTGCATTTAGTCTAAGAAAATTCCATTCTTTCAAATTCAAGGAGGAGTGAATACTCAGCATACAGTCCGAATTATTTCTATGATGCCAGTAATGCAGGAACTGGTTGTCTTGGTCTGTAGTATATCCTCACAAACTGGTGAGTGCTAGTAGTGCTGTATTTGGAGAATTAAGGCACAAAGATTAGGGCTAAATTTCAGGGCTCAGTTTTCGCAATACTAAACTTTCTGATGTCTAACTTATGTCAGCAGACAAAGCTGTTTTTCCCAGGTTTCCAGTGCCTGTTGTGCAATGTTGCAGGGAAATGCTCCTAGAAGTGCAGAGGAAAAAAAAAATATCTTTAAGCAAGAAAGTTCATGAGAAATTCAGCTTTATGGAGAAGAATTTTTAATGGAAGTGAAAAGATGTGAACAAATTTACCAGCAAAAGAAGGGATTTTTGAACTCTAGCATTAACGCAGGGTGGCTGGTTTCAATCATTTTTTTCCTAACTATGTGACAGTGTGATTGAGCTGAAATCTTCTCCTGTGCTGTGACCCAGGAGGGAGAGCCTGAGCTGAGCGCCGTGGTGCTGATGGGGCCTGTGCCCAGTGCCTGTGGTTCTACCCCAATGAAAGACAAGTCTGTGCAAAGTGCAAGCATCTCTGTGTACGTATGACAGCTTTCCTAGGGGTACCTGAAAGTCTCGGTGAGGCCTAAATCCAAAATCTAAGACTCTAAATATCCTCACAGTCTTTAATGAATTTCCAAAGCATAAGGTCTCCTGGCAGAACAAAGCAGACCTGCATCTCCTGTGCCATGGACATCCTCTGTGCTGCCTATGCACTTGACTGGCAAGTGGGTGGTAAATATAAGATAAATCTCCTTTATCTTTTTATTATCCCTACCATTTTTCCCCTTTCTTTATATTCCTCATTTTATACAGCCATCAGTGGCCTTGCTAAAAACATCACAGTCTTTCAGTGTTCACTGATAAATGAACTTTGGACCCTATGATGGATTAGGACCATTCCTTTTTATGCATGAAAGGATATTTTCTCCTGTTAAATATGTAAACAAACTGTGCATTACTTTATCCCTTCTACCATTTGTTATTTTTAGAACCTGCAGAATGGGATACTAAAATAGAAGAAATTAGGTAAAGACGTGGAAGGCAGTTGAATTATTTGAGATTGTATGAGATCCCAGCAATCTCCACAGGAATGTAACTTTTTTAGTCCAAGTTGACATTTAAATTACATTTTGTGCTGGAAAGAAAAGTCAGTGGGAGAAGAGGAATATCAAATGAAAAAGTGGCACATGTGGTGAGTCACATTTGCTATTATTTTGTAAGTATTATAAAAATATATTAGATTTTATTGGAATTGACAGAAAATTATTAAAATATTGAGATAAAGTTTTCCTTTGGTAAACTGTACCTTGCAGATGGCACATCAGAGAAAATTCTCTTCTTGTTAAGAAATCAAAACTGTTCAGAGAACACGGCAGCTTCAGTATAATAATAGTTGACAGGTATAGTGGCTGAGAGCAAACACCCATATCATGGTATCTGAGATACCATATTTTCCCTGCTAAAATTAAACTATGAGATATCTTTGACAATGCTATGTTAATTATATGCCAGCATTTGCTGTGGTTTGGCTTAATATTGCTTAATTCTCTCACTAACAGGTCTTTTTTGGAGTTCACCAGGAGTGTTTGGTTAGAAACCTCTTTCTACTGGTGCTAGGAGATGCAAGTGAAATGCAACCCTGTAGCAGGTCTGCTGCTTGACCCATCTGTTTATGGTAACAATTGTGCTTTTGACTTTCACTGCATTTAAACCCAAATTATGTTCTATGCTTAAAGTGGCAACGCACAAGAAACTAATTGCATGGTTTCAGGACCACAAGGATTTTTATGGTGATAGTTTGCTATTTCAGGATGAAAAAAAAAAGGTGATAGTAAAATTGAAAAATCCCTAACATAAAATACTGGGGAAAAAAAAAAGACTATAGTTTTATTTGTTGAAAACTCTTGATTAAATTGGTGTTTAAAAGAATAACAGCTACAGTTTATATGACAATATATTAAAATTTTATGCACAATAGAAAATTTGAGAAAATATCATGTGTCAATGAGTGTCACTTCAAGTAAGATAATTTTATAATAAATCTGTAGTACTAGACAGTTTCAAAATTAATGCAATGTTTTTTTTTCCCATAAGACTTAAATCATATAAGTCTGTTTTCCTGCTGACTCCTAGTTTCCCCACCTCCTGCAGGTGTGTTTGTGGGGAATAATTCCCTAGCTTTAGTTTGATCTCAAAAAACATAAAAAAAAAAAAAAAAAAAAAAAAAGAAAAGAAAACTGCCTGGTTCATTCAGATCTGGGTTCAGGCATTAAGGCTTATGGTTTGGCTGTTATTTGGTTTCCAGTGTGTTTAGAGCAATACTAGACTGCTATAACTGCCTAAGTAAAATAGTAATTCCAAAAATTAAGAGAAGAGCTCTTCTACTCCCTTTACTCTCTCTCTTGCTATGACATTACTGGGGGAAAACCTCCACTTATCCTGCACAGCAGAGATAATTACATTCTGATAGTCTTAATGAATCAGTTTATGTAGAAATGCTAGTGCTCTGACAGCTCAGAACAGGCTGAAGCACACATGTAGCAACGAGACTGAAAGCTGTGCTGCATGTATGTGCACAAGCAGGATCTAGACTAATTTTTCTTAAACTCATTTCAATTATAAAATTTAAGGATACACAGGAATCCTGAGATACACAGGAAGCCTTGCAGTTGCTCTCTACTTGCAAACGTGAGGGGGAGGCAAAATTAGCATAGACAAAAGTAAACCTTAGAGATATGTATCTGTGCTGGTATGCAGCATTACAGGGTCAGTGAAATCATTCAAAGCACTGAGCTTAGAATCAGCACATTCAGAAGGTAAAACACAGAAGCTGGAGAGAAAGAGAGAAGTGTGAAACAGTGAAGTAGGAAGAAAACAGAAATACTGAATAAAACCCAAAGTTTTTCAAGATTACTACTTTCAGTGAGGAGGAGTGTCATGATAGCATGGGAAAAAAGGCCTGCAGGTCCCTATTTTTGGTGATGCTAATCACCACTGTGTCATCTCTCAGAGCCGCTGCCTTCATGGTCCCACAAGCTTTCTCTCATGCTTTTTATGCTACATGTAGGGCCTCAGAGCACCCAGTGGTGTTGAACTGCTGCCCCCCATGGTGGGACAAATGGCTGAGGTGTCATCAACTCTTCCCAGCCAGTTCCACTTAACATCATATTTCAGCCTTCAAAAGCAAAACATCACAGATGAAAGAACACCATAGAGCAAGTTCCCTGAATGGCTCAAATAGAATTCTTGTCCTTAGTAGTGGTATTTTTTACAGTGAGAGCTTCTGTATTGTGAAAAAGTCACCAGAGAAATCAGAAGGCTGTATTTTCTCACTAATTCAGCAAATATGAATCAGACATTAATGAACTGGTGGACAGAAGGTGCCAGAACCAAAGTATATCGAAGGCAGTGTGATTCTTTACATTGACTTATATGAATTTTGGATCAAACATCTGGAGGTACAGGCTGACCAGGCTGAAATGGAGCCCAATGTAGAAGAGAAATGTCAAGTTTGATTGATGCTGGAAACATAAAAAAGCAGTGCTGCTGATCCAGAGGCCAAGGCTGGAGCTGAGAAGATTAGCATGGAGATGACAAGCTGCTCTGGCTCGGGGAGCCCATCTGTGGTTTCTCCCTGTGCTGTTCCCCAGCCCCAAATCTCCTCCATTATACTGCCTCTTTGAAGCTGCATATTTATAAAAAAAAAAAAAAAAGAGAGCATTATCATGTTCTTCTGCAG
>JANRGW010004991.1:0-12082 GCA_024733675.1 Psilopsiagon aymara | reverse complement strand
ATTGTGATTCTACACTCTGCCTTTGAAGGAAGAAATAAAGGGTCAAAAGTGCTTTAAAAAAACTTGAGATCAAGATGGAATTTTATACCTATATAATGAAATGAGAACTAATCAAATTCCTCACAAGCTTTTCCAACAGGCTCACCAGAAAGAAGTCACAGACTCAGAATTAGAAAACGGTTTGGGTTGGGACCTTTAAAGATTATCTAGTTCAACTCCCCTTGCCATGGGCAGCAACACCTTCCTCTAGACAAGGTTGCTCAAAGCTCCTTCTAATTTGACTTCTAACACTTTCCAGTGTTGTGGTATACACAACTTCTCTGCGCAAACTGAGAAATTGAGGACAAAGAGAGACAACAAAATATCCTTGAAATTACAACAGCGACTGATTTTCCTTCTGCAGCGACATGCTCTCAAAAAACAGTGAAAATAGACTCTGGGGAAGGTACTTTGACATTATCCTCACTTCTAAGAGACAAAGGTGTGCAAACAAAATATAGGAAAATAATGTGATGCTTTTGTACAGAAGTGAACATGTACCACAGTAATCTGGTATCAACAGTTTTAAATGCCTTCACCTATACAACTACTGGAATTTTGAGGACCAGTATGTCATTCAAGAAAAAACAGAAGCTTACAAATATTGCTGAAGTGTCTGTTAATATGTAACAATTTTACCTGAAACTTGAAAAAGCTTCACATAAAACTGATGCTGACACATTAAGGATGTTTTCCTGCTTTTGCTTTGGTAAACGCAATGGCAGAAAACCATCAGAAAATGATGTGAAGACAGTAGCTGTTAACTGGACAGGATTGTGTAACAGGTAAAACACCCCTGAATTACAATGTTTTAAGACTCATGCTAAAAAATAAAACCCAGATTGAATTACTGAATATTGCATTGATCTAATTTAAGTCTTTAAGAAACTGGAGAAAGTAACCCAGAATGAGGATTTCATGTGAAACAATAAAGTTTGTTTCAGATTTTATAATTTGGAGATGCTTGGAGACTACAGTGGTAGAATAAAAGACAACTGATCAATTGAAAATAGATGTTCTAATAATAGATTTTCTCTAACTAATTGACTTGCATAATACTTCCATAAATTTTTATTTTATTCTTGGATTGTGTCATATACTCAGTAGTTTCATAAAATAAATGTGGATCTGTACTCACAGTTTTCTCATCTTATACTGCCATACAGTAGATTGTATGGTACTGAGGAAGTACTGAGTACTGAGGAATTTTTCCTGAAGCAGTTCTCTGAAGAAAGTTTATGTTTCTGCAACTATTGCTTTTTAAATTGCAGTCAAGGTTCCCTAAAATCTAGTTAGGATAAATTATGGAAAATCAAGTTAGTTTTGTGTCCAAGTTACAACATTAAAGTTTGGATGGGTGGACAACCAGGTGGTTGGACAACAATATTGGTTGGATGATCAGGCCCAAAGGATGCTTCATGAGTCATACTCTATTTGGAAACCAATAAGAAGTGACATACTGCAGTTGTTATTGTAGGAATTGTTCTGTTTAACACTTTATTAGTGGAGAAGGAAGCGGTGCCTGCTCAAAAACCTTGCCGTTAACACCAAAATGGGGAAGCAACCACTATGCCTGAAGGTAAAGCTACCATTCAGAGGGTTCTAACCAGGCTAGGGAGAAGGGACAACTATAATATTTTAAATACATCAAGGACAGAATTCTCCTGAATTCTCCATAAGAATTCTAAGCCACACAATTTTTCCTATAGCCTGGCTTCACATCCCTCTGCAGACATCTCTGATGAAGAAACATGCCTGGTTACTTTTTTAAAATGGATTAAATTTCACCTGATATTCTCTATATATTTGCATGAGTGTTCGAACCACAAGGAAAATGGACTCTATCATATAATTTCCAAAAAAGCAAGAATTCCTATTTCTCCTTCTTGTCCTTGCTTTCAATGTTTTATAGTGAAGACTCCAACAGCAGGTAGCTTTCTGTATTTTATGAGTGAAATCCCTCAAAATGCATCAGTATTTTGGAGTGACTTAAAACAAGCTGCACACAGAAACAATATACAACTTCTTATTTAAAAAAAATTAAAACATCTTTGCTATATGCATTATAGGAATAATATATTTAAATATTGAAGAAATATAGGCAAATGCTGTAAAAATGTATACAAAGGAGAGGCAAACATGTAGTGATAAAGAGGCACTTGAGTTGAACTATGCATTAGGTCTATTTCACACAACTGATCCATCTTTCTCCTTCTGGCTGCACATCTCTGGTATATTCTGTACCTTTGATTGCTCCCAATGACCTTCGCCAGTTTTGAGTTGCTCAGGTTGCAAACATACTGAAACAGATTTGTTTTCCTTGTCTTTCTAAAGCTACTACACTTATCTGCTAATTACAAATAAAATGCTTGACCCATAAACAAATCGGCAGGAAACCTGGAATGAAGGCATTATCCAACATTTCATGCTCCTTAGTGATGCCATTTTAAATATTTTAGACAGTCTATAAATAATTAAAACCTCACCACAGCAAATTATGTCCTATTATGCAAATAAATATCCTCCTCCCTAGTTTCATTAAAGATTCCAAATGACAAGCTGAGCAGCTTAAACATGGCAAGGTACTGCAGTGAGCTGAGAAATCTTCCAAGTTTTTTTTTTTGTTAGTTCCAAGTTTCATGTGGATTTTTACTCTAACACTGTAATTTGCATGAGCAAATAAACCTTTAATAAACCTTTTGTAAGTGGTGAAAATGCATCATTTAATTAAATTTCATTTGTTGTGAAACTATTGAGCTTCATGAATATTTTAATTATGAAAACTCTATAACTAGAAAAAAAGAAGCCTATTTTTTTAATAGAAAGCTGCATTTATATACTATCATATATGTGAAATCTTTGTTCATATATATACAAATGAATATTAACAATGCCAAGTTTTTACATTAAAAATTGTTAAACATCTGATCTTGTTCTCATAGTACAATTCAGATTTTGTTTCAACAGAAACACAATTCAGGTGCATTCTCATATGCCTATAGGAAGCAGACTTACATCATATAAAAATCCTTTCATGTGGTATGATACTTTTGCAGTAGCATTTTTCCACAAGACTTGAATTTTCAAATCTAATAAGTTATCAAGACCCTCAAAATTATGTATTTCTGTATGAAGATATATCTATTAACCAAAATACAAAATTATTTAAGTAAACTAAATACATTAAAATAATCAGAAATCTAGGATCAGAAAACAATAAAAGATTATTGCTTTATGTGTTTTTCCTTCAAAATCTGCAATTCTAATATTATTATCCACTTAAAGTAGCATAGGAAAGATAAACTGCAAAGATACCAAAATACACAGTGGATTCCAAAACTAAAATGAAACCACCTGTACTTTTAATCAACTAAAAATAATTTTAAAAAAAACCCTTCTTTATCAATGTGTTCCCGTGAATTAATTACATAGTGCCAGAAAAACAAATGTATGTGTGTTTTTTAAACCTTATAGTCAACTTCTACTCACTTGCCAGTCAGAAGAAATTGCAAATAAAATGAGAATTTCAGAATTATTTTTCAGAATAACTAAAATTCACTGAATTCAACTTTTTTTCTGAGTAAGGACCACAAATCCGTACCTTCTGTTTTTCAATTAAAGTTACAAATACACATTACAATGGAATTTCCCTTCATGAAATAAAGCAACTTCAAAATATTTCTGGTTTAGCATTCCAGCATATGTACAATCACAAACCTTTCTAAAGGTTTTCAAAACAGCAGATTTTGGATAATAGCAGAACAAACGCACATTAAGAAAACTGCGTTTAGAAAATACACATTTCATTCACAGAGTTCTAAAGCATCCAGGTATAGCAGCTTATTTACTTTTGTCTGTATTTTTATGCTACATTCCTTGCTACATCCTGGGTCTGGCTAGACACTCCCTCTCTCATTAATATATCTGCAATGTAAAACTGGTTTTTATTGTTGTTCACTGCCTTTCAGATATCCCACTCTATCTTGCACATAACCTGTAACCTAGAATGCCATTTTTTGTTACCACCCTCTAAGAACATAAGTTGTTTAACTGAAAAAAAAAAAAAAAACAAACAAAAACAAACAATCAAAACCAAAAAAAAAACCTCCCACCTATCCTCTTCTAAAAAGAGATTCTTTACAATCACAGTTGTTGTATTACTTGAGTTCATGTCAGGCTTTGTTTACACTAAATTACCCAACTAGATAATTTGTTCTCTGTTTTTCTAACAGAGATACTGGAAGTAATTCAAGAACATAAATTTCTTTGTTGCCTTCTCTAGGTATATTCTGGTATATGTATTGAGCCAAATTACTGACAATCAAGTGCATGTTGGAAGTCTTAATACCTACACCTGTTTAACAGATTGTGACTATGTGGATCCCTGTTCCCATAAACAAATGACATCAACCCCAAATTAGTATCAAGCAGGATAAATGAACTATGTGGTGTTTGGGCAAAAATTACAAGGACAACAATGTCAATTGTTTCTGGAACAAAAAGTGCATAAAATTAGAGTAAGCTGATTGACGTACATAATCCTTCATTTGGAAACAAGCTTGCTTTTCTAAAGAATATTAGAAACAATCTTATTGGAAAAGAAAATTCTGACATGAAAAGAATTCTGCTTGCAGGTTGGAGGGTTTGGGTTGTTTGGGGTTTTTTTCAGAGATAACACTTCTTTATTAAAAAAAAAAACAAGTTCTGGTGAGAAAAAACTAAAGAGTGACAAGTGGAGAACAAAGAAATAGTGAGTAACTTAACCACAAGCCTGCATGCTGAAGAACACACTCTTAAACAACCAAATGCAAAGAAATACAAAATTACTTAGGGGAAAAAAAATAATCCTAGATCAGCCAGAGTGCTAGACATAATGAATGCCTGATGTGCAAACAGAAGATTTTAGCAGCAGTATTCACCTTGTACAAAATAAAAACGAAGGTGTGGAACTAACAAATTCATTTGAAAGAGAGCAGGGCAAAAAAGAAGGATATGTGAAATAAAACTATAAAATACAAGTATAAAAAAGGCAAAATGATGGAGAAAGTGCGTCAAAAATATATGTG
Organism: Psilopsiagon aymara; assembly: GCA_024733675.1. NCBI lineage: Eukaryota > Metazoa > Chordata > Aves > Psittaciformes > Psittacidae > Psilopsiagon > Psilopsiagon aymara. The sequence continues at coordinate 6,977 of JANRGW010004991.1, read as the reverse complement.
CAAAGCAGTGGTATTACTGATAACTAGCCATTAGTTAAACATCGGAAAGGATCTGTAAGAGGTGCAATAAGTAAACCATATTATACACTTCTGTTACTCAAGTAATTAGGAAATTATATAACTTTTGCTGCAATTAACAATGCAAGTGGAAACAATCTTCAAGAAGAAAAATTTAGAATAGTAGAATTTTGGCTGCAATACAGAATAACATTTAATGATTTTGCACCATAAGAAGGACATCCTTTCCAAGAAGGGGAGAAATATAGCATTAAAAATAAGTATTAAATATCAAGATTTGTATTTCTATAAATCACACATGGTACCAAAACCAAGTCAAAATAAATATTTAATTAATCTTTGCAACAAACCAACACTATCTAAAAGATGACAACTGGTTAGGAAACATTTTCTGGAGTGCTTGAAGGCAGAGGACTAGGACATTATCAAACCACCTTTATCTACAGGAGATTTTTTTAGTATATCATGAATTATAACCAATATTATTATTATTCTCCAAAGTGAGGTAAAGTATATTTTTTAAAAAAAATATTTTGTTTATCATGTCCTAAAGCCATTCAAAGCAAGACAGTATGTGCCAGATTTTGAACATCTTTTTGGAATTTGAGAGTCACTTATGTGTGCTAGTGTAGTTTCAGCATAGAGAACTTTGGAAAAAGGTTTTTGCATTGTCCACATATTCACAGTCTATGCACAGTTCTATGCATGTCCCATTTCAGGCCTGCATAGAAGCTACATCAATGGCCTACACAAGTGCTGCAATTTTGGTATACCTAGGACCCATTTAATTTTCTGTGCTATGCATCTGACAACCTCAAGGAGGTTCATTCACATTAGAACTTTAAATCTCTTACACTTTTTTCTGGTCTGGTGATGACCAAACTGTAGGACCCTACAGTGTTCCAGTAAAGTATCTCAACTTGCCAAGGCAAGATCATCCTAATATTTGTTATATTACACAGGATAGAACTAATGTTCCCTGCCTATATGTATGCACTTTTTAGGAAAACTAAGGTAGCTAATCACTTGCTACGTGCCTGTGATGGAAAATCTGACACGTACAACTAATGTATAGCAATTTTTACAGAAATTTAAAAAAGAGTACTTTCCTAAAATATTATCAGTTTAACTGTACTTTGATAAAAAACACATAGAACAGTCTTAAATATCTTTAAAACCATTCTAACATTTTAAAAGAGCACTTTAAAAAGAAATCAACAGTACAGTTTGCCTGGAGAAGGTATTTGTAAGGAGCAAAATACTTGAACTCTGAAATTTTCTGAGAAAAAACATAGCTATCAGTATTCTTTCATTATATAAAATACTTATTGTCAAATCTAATACTATCTTCCTTTTTTGTGCTCAGATTAAAAGGTGAATAGTTTAAAGATTCAGCTATAAGGCTATATATAAGCTATTTTGGTTTATAATAAAAAACAAAGATTTTTCCTTTCTGCAGTGACAAGTTGGTTTTAAAAGAGCATAACAAACATGGACATTAGCAGAAAAAACACCCTCCATATACTGTAATTCAAAGTCTCATGGTCAAACAAGATATTAATTCATAAGAATAATAACTTTATGACGAAGTAACATGTATGTAAAAAAATGGGTAAGATGGAAAGATGCTTTTCTACACAGAAGCACTATGGACATTTAAAGCTCCACCTATGTGAATGCTTAAAAAAAACCAATGTTCTTGTAAGAAAAGAACTGTAAGCTCAACTTCAAAGTGCAAATGTATTTCAATTTTTGCACAGAAACTATCATTTATATTACGGTACTTGTTGCTTTTAGTTTTTCCATTTACCCATCATTCAGTCTCTAATCTCCTTTAAGCCCATGTTTCTCTATTCCATATACAATAGAAGGATTATGCACATCTTGCCTCTTAACTTTCTCCAGAGGATAACATATTTAATTACTGTTCTTCCTTCCATGCCAGCTTTCAAGTCATCAAATTTTGTGTAGCTATGTAGCATAATTTTTAATACAGAAGTCTTATGTGTCTGCATTCAGGCGATACAAGCAAAGCACATTTTCTGTGATGCTGAAAATGAAGCAATTTCCTATTTATATTTCTCATAAATTAAATTTTTAAAATGTATCATATCCAACAGTTTTAAAAGTCCATTTCTAACAAGGATTCTAGCTTACTTTCAAAGTAAAATAAAATCTAATGAAAATCTGATTTTAAATTAAAGTCATACATAGTATTAGTAATATACACAACCAAAAGCATAACATAGTGTACATATATATACATACACTGAGCAACTGAATACTTTTCCTATGTGACACTCTGTGACATCAAAATCCTCTGCTCTTTGAGACCCACCCCAACAAGAGTTTTTACACAAAATCAATTTGTTTCTTAAAAAGAAGTAGTTTGCTGTTCAAAATGAGCTTCTTCACTGCAAAAGCAAAGAAGGATTTCCTCTTTAGTGTAATTACCCCTAACACACTGATCTATACCAAAAGCCTTAGCTGCAGCTAAGTGAAAAGCTTTCTTTCACTTTCCTTTATTTTCCCTGGAATTCTTTTAGTATAGGAAAGTACTTTGATACTTCAGAATACATATCAAAAGATAAATGAAAGTTTAATATAATTTCAACTTTATCATCAGTGTTTGAAAATAAAAGACTAAGCTAACATACCACTGGCAAAAGAGAAGTTGAACCACAAAGGAAACAAATTCTTTTTATTACTGGGATTTTGTACCAAAAAGTGCTCCAATCCAAGAAAACAAATCCAAAATTGTATTTTCATTCATATTCTGAGGAACTGAGAGGAACACCTAAGAAATCAAATGAACTGCAGTACTTAAAAAAGAAAATATAGTTCAGTGTTGACTGTGCAATATGACACATTCTTTATTCTGCAACTCAAAATAAGAAATTGACAGTGATAACCAATGATGAAAAACCATAGTATTCTTTAGGTACTATTTTCTCCCTACAGTAGGAGTAGAAAATACACGGGTAAAAGAAAACAGAAAACAAACAAACAAACAATGGGAAGCATGAAAATAAATTTGTCATTTCCTAAAATTTGAGTACTGACAGACATAGGGAATGTGATATTCAAGGTTATAAAAATCAGGTATCCCTGCTCCAATAGTTAAATGAGACTTTACACACAATATATATTTAGATATGGTGAATTACTCTGTTCCAGTCTATGTCCTTTAAATGCCAGATGAAGCAATATCATATCCTGTTACTACTTAAGAACAAAGAGGTATCAAAGTGCAATGGTTAGCAACTAGAAGAGATCTTTATACTGCTTATCATCTAGAACTGAATGCATACTAATTTTTTCTCCATAGGAAGAATAAATGTAAGACTTTGTAGAAGAGATTTGTAATTAAAACAGATATGATTAGCAGTCTAAAAAAAAAAAGTCAGCTAACTTTGAGCAGTGTTCTAATCCAGCATAATAGTAAAAGCTACTTTATCAAGAAAATAGTTATTTCGCCTATTAAACTATGCCCATAAAAATAGCAGTTCTAATGCTAATTGCATACAAGATTTCAGCCACAAGATATGTTTCTAGAAAACTTCAAATGGAAACCAATGAATTAGCACCTGGATTGAGAATTAATGCACAAAGTAGAGGAAGAACCCTTAAGATCCACAGTTGGAAAGGTCAGTCTGGGGCTTTCACCCTTGTTGATGCAAAAGAGCTGCATGACGTCCTCTGTAGCGTAAGTAACTAACCAAAGGATATAGGTAGATTCTTCATTAAAGAAAATATGTCAGGGATATTAAATTGCCTGTGCATTTCAAAGGTCATTTCAGATCAACAGCACAGGCTGTACTAATTAAATACAAACCCTCTGGCCAAGTATTTCCCTAAAAGCTTACAAAAGTAAACAAAACATACATGAAATTTTATCTGAATTTTGAGCTTGGTACCTGTTTTACATTTATAGCTAATGCAGACTTTATTACCACAAAATACAGTAAAAAGATCACAGTTGATATTTTATTTTTATACTATATCATAGCACTCCTATCCAATCTTCACATTTCAACATTAAATTTTGCCCTCTACTAAGCAAATTAACTGCATATTAGTAGGCAACTCTTTCCCTTAAACAATTATATCATACACCAAAACTTGAATATGTGATACATCAGCCATCTCAGCCTCCCCACATACTTAAAGCCTTCCTTCAAATATTTACTTTATAGTGACATATGTATAAAATGAATTTAGCCTGGATTTTGGGTTGGATGTTTTATTTGCTTCCTTTCATTTAGATACCTAAATATGCACACTGCAGTTCTCTGAAGTGTAAAAGCTGATATTTGATCTCATTAGCTAAGGACACTGAACAGGCTTAAACTGCAACTATTGATAAAATTTTGAAGTTATCAGGTGATATACATATCTACATTTTTCTATTCTGAAAATCTACTTTTCATATGGAAAAATATTCAAAGGCATTATTTGTATTATTTAGTTACAAATTCCTCAACTAACTGCTACAAACAAACTGTTATCACAATGCAATTTGGCTTAAGCCCTAAACAATCAAAGCAAGTTCTTCATAGAGTTTAGGCGTGTAAAATCTTGAGTGTGAAACATCATCAATATTTAAGAAAAAAAAAAAAATTGGAAGTTACATCTATGTTGGAAAACCATCACCAGATGTTGAGACTTATTAATTTTTGAAAATTTTAATACCCTACATACAAACATACTTGTTATACAGTTGAATTCTCATTGTTTTATTTGCATTTAATACCGATTTTACCTGAACAATATACAGTAAATAGAGGAAAATGAGTATGTAAGACTACAGATGACCTCAACTGAATTAAGGCCTCTATATCAGTCAAAGGATTCTGCTGATGCTACGATATGAACCATGCAAGTGCAATACAAGCAGTTGGAGACAGTCAACCCATATCAGAAAGTAAAATGAAAACTTTGCACTGAATTATCAGGCTCTGAGATCCAATGTCTACAATGAATTTACGCACTAAAGTACAGAAAAGCTAAAAGGAAATAGCACCAAAAGTCTATCAAAATCACAACTGAGTTTTCTTCTTTTCCCAATTTTAAACGTCTTCTGTATTACAAGATAGTATAACTGTTGCACAATTTAGCTTTACATTCCTCTACCAAATTTCTTTGTGTAATTACAATCATAGGCAATTAGAATTCTATCATAATTACTAAATTTAAATAACAATGTAAAGGAGTAAAAATTTGTAAATTTCTCTCAGAACTTTCTCCTATTTGTTTGCTGTGGCACAAAAGAAAAATACGAGCACTTTCAGCTATTTACAAAAGCAAGCAGTAACCCTTTGCATATAAGAACTGGCAAGAATTATTACTGTATGCAATTTCAGAAGCACAAAATTCTCCATTTATATTAAAATAGTATAGCTAAATATTTCATCAGGCACACAATATCCACTACTGTATAATGTCTTCAAAATTTGCAGAACTGTAATTAAGAAATTTGTAATTTCAGTATATTAGGTATTTTCCTACAGTAAATATATTTAGGATTTTGTGAATGAAGCCAGTTTAGACCATGCCAGCTTGAAATGTGGTGTTATTTTAAAGATAGAATGTTACCTCAGATAACACCACCACACAACCAGAAGTCCAGATGTCTGGTGTTCTTTCTCAGTGTGACCCTTCTGCACTCTATTTTTTTCAAATTTGACAGAATCTCACCAAGATCATTTGGGGATCATGGATCAAAACCATTATTTCAACAAATTTCCATGAAACACTTCTAAATTCTTAACAAGAATTTTATATATAAATTCTTTACAGCCAAAAACTTCTGCACTTTTCTGTTACACATTTGTTATCCTACTGATACTTCAGTGACTGCTGCCTTATATTTAAGGTCCAGTTGCATTGAAACAAATGGAATCCTGTAATACACTGGAAAAGTTTACAGTATTTGTTATGCTTTACACATAGTACAGTTAATGCTCCTGGAAATAAACTGCCCCCTAGATTGATGAAAGTGACAGATTTCAGCACACCACTGTTTGCACCCAACTGAGGCCATTATCATTCATTACAGGGTGTTTTTTTTCCTTGTCTTAGCTAAGTAGCAATACTTTTCTCTAAACAATTAAGGCTTCTGTGTATTTTTTTACACTTTAAATTACTTTCAGCATTAAAGGTGTCACAGGATCATTTATCCTCTTGAGCAGTACTTACTTCAGCGACAGTTACCGCAGAAGTCACAAGGATGTCTTTTCCTGGTGCCTTTCTATCTGAAACTTCCCAGAAGGGAGTGAATAACTATTATATCTATATACACAGTGCAGTGTTAGGCACCAGTTTTCAAAAGACTTGTGAACTTCTTAGTGGGGAATAAGTTTAACAGCCCAAGGAAAGCACTTGCAGCCTTGCAGTCTCATAAATTTGGCGTTGCCATTCTTTCTCACAGGCTGCTGGCTTGCCCTCAGTTGCTTTCTCCAATAATTTTGATTGCTTTACGAATTCAAAGTTAAACAAAGAACAAATACCCCCAAGACTCTAAGTGAGAATTGATTATTAAAGTTCCCATGTTGCAGAAACAGCAGTCAACAGGACACAATTTTGAACAAACAATCTACAAACTCAAAATTACAAACAAAAATCTAACATAGCACTAATCACTCATGAGAATATAACGGGCTTATGAGACAAAGCTGCCATGTAAGTATTGCTCTATGGCAGTGGAGCTGAATCTCTTAACTGGGTTAAAATTTTATAAAGATAATTTTCCTCAGTAGCCCGGATGCTATTCTCCTCCTGCAACTCTGTCCTTTGCATAATGATAACTTTCATGCAACTTCTAAGCAGGGAATTAAATACATCTAAATGAACCAGGCATAAAACTGTCATAGTTTAGGCTGAAAATCAGCCACGCAGTTTGTTCTCTCACTTCCCCCTTTTTCTTCCCTCTGCTCCTGGAGGGATGGGAAGGAGAATTG